>OX457029.1:37229757-37277257 GCA_949752745.1 Protula sp. h YS-2021
GGGGCGCACGTCAACTTCCGGTTTACATAACTCACCTAAAAATGATCATTTTGTTTATACATGACACCATGTTAAGTAGGAGACAGGGACAGACGCAATTCAAAACTCAAAACAACGATAACAAAACTTACATCTTAACTACAACAACCCCGTCCATGCCTACTGATTGGTCAATAGCCGAAATTTGGCCTTGAAAAATCGAGCACTTCAACTCAGTCCATGACGTACAAATAGACAGATCCTTCACCTGGATCACCCGCAGCTTTTGATTGAACGCCAAAGTCCACAAGATCGTAGCCGTTATTTGTTTGTCCCTTTTATAAGCCTTGGCACGAGAGCTGGACTTCCTGAGCCGAACAGTGCTGCTGGTCTTGCATGTCTGGTCAAAGCAACATGATTAATGACTAAGATACTTCCTTATTTAGTCAGCGGGACCTGACTGTTGAATAGCTGTACTGCCCTGCAAGGTGAGCGGAAGAGTGACCTTTGCACTGACCTGTATTGTGGAAGGGACCGGACTGTTGAATAGCTGTACTGCCCTGCAAGGTGAGCGGAAGAGTGACCTTTGCACTGACCTGTATTGTGGGAGGGACCGGACTGTTGAATAGCTGTACTGCCCTGCGAGGTGAGCGGAAGAGTGACCTTTGCACTGACCTGTATCGTGGGAGGGACCGGGCTGTTGACCCTGCACTGGAACGTTGCCGTGTCTCCATACGTCACTGTTGAGTTAGTTGGGTGCGGATCCTTAATTATCGGTATTGTGTTTGAGTCTGTACAAACCCAAGATACAAATGCAATCCTTAACTATCAGACCACATGCAAAGAAAACTTGGTTTCAGTTAACATTCACACAACGATTTCTGGATCTATTTAAACTATTTTTTCAGCAACTCATAGCCTTTTTCAAAATGGGGAACTGGTTCTTGACTAGTCCTTTATTTCTCTTACATGAAAACTGATTTTTAGATTAACATCTTTTGCAGAATACTGCGCCATTATAACTGAAGCCTACGTAATTATGTTTTATCTTTTAATTATTTTAACACATCCGGAATCTTAACTAGTAAGCTGGAACAACGACGGAACCAGATTACGTGATTTATTCTGCTATGAAGACATTTAAGTGTTGTACTGCTCTGTGTATGAAAATTATCAAATATATTAAAAATTAACATTTTAAAGAAAACGGGATGGGGTGGGTCCAAAGCCCTAACAAATTAGTGTGCCCCTTAACAAGCGTTCACTTAGTCCTAAACTGAGGGTGTATTTCAAAGGCTGAGTTCCCGCCCAGGTTTTCTAGTTTCAATATTCGGCTTCCAAGATTGTTGATAGTTAGATCATGAAACTAGGGTAATGATTAGAAGTACTGATGTCCTTACGTACCTAGACGCGGGATTACGGAGAGACTGTACGTGAAGTGTATGGTTCCCACAGTGTTCATGACGACACATTTATAATCCCCGGAATCTGCTACTTGTAAGTTATTCAGGGCGAGCACCCATTGGTCGATGACGCGGTCACGTTGGTAATAGGGTGCGTGCAACTGTTGGCCATCCTTGTGCCACGTGATCTGGGGAGTTGGGATACCGGAAGCGTGGCACTTTAAGCGGATGCTGCTACCAACAGGTGCTTGTTGTATGGCCGACATCTGTTCTAGCTTGTCGAACCTTGGAATATCTTTTGGGGGAAAAAATATGCTCATGGCACACAACAAAACTATGTATCGCCTAATTCTTGGTAAAGTTTTTCACCTTTTTTCAACCATTATTACTTTTTTTCACTGATCTATTTTACCTGTTATTTATTCATCTAAAGGAGTTACTTTTATTGTCTGGTTGTCATTCTGACGCACTGTCACCAACATCTAGATCTACCTTTTAACATGCAAAAACTGAACATTCCCAATACGTACGTTTGTCGTTTGGCAGTGGGGGTGGAGTACCACCCGGTGGTGAACTTGGAATTTCAGTGTTGTTACCTGCAACAAATTATGGTTAACTTATATTATCCACAAGTTCTGCGAAAACCTATATTTGGTGCTAATATTTTATGGGCTGATTTGCACTGACTGACATAGAAAAGAACATCTGAATGTAAACAGCGATCTAAACATTTGATAGTGTAGTTTTCCTCGCCCAGACCTGTCTGAGAAGATTTGTATAACTGAATATCGTGTAATAAATGATAATCACAAAAGCAACTTCTTGGAAACCGCTCCAGGCCAAGGTATCTTCCAAAGAAGAGAAGACTGTTTTTTTTTTTTGGAGACCATCGTCCCATGTCATTTAATGTATTTGAATCCCTTCGTTGCCAAGAACAATACGTCCGATTGTATCCCCACACCCACACTCCCCCACCCCATCCCCCCCCCCCCCCCCGCCTCCTTCTTTAATGACCTTTTCTGTCGCGAAGACTTTCAACGTTTAAAACATTACAATAAGGCTTCCATATATTATTAGCTCAAAGCCTCATTTTATTTTTTAAGTGCTTTTGAAATAAGGCATTAAATACACATAATATCACGTGGCCTTAACGAAGCCAATCAAACGTCATTCAACTGTTTCGTTCCATTCTTCTCACGACACAAACGATTCCACTCGCGAACGCCTGTCTGAAATTTTGACAGCGCGGCTTAAACAACCTCTCGAATAACGCTGCCTGACAGGATAAATTTAACTCAAGGTTGTTGTTTGAATGTTGATTGAAATTCTTCAATTATTTGCCTACTGCGGGACCTATTGCACTTTGTAGCACCGACAGACTGTTGACAGCAGGCGGTCGTGAGCTGCTGACCTTCTGCCATCTACTTTCCCTTTATGAGCGATATTGCAAGATAACCGGTTGAGAAATGACAACACTATGGTTTGCAACGCAGACCTTTTACGAGAACGACAACCTTATTATCTGCGCATGCAACGATTGTGCACGCAACATAATAAAGATCCCGCATGCCTCAAATAGATAGGCATTTTTTTTCAATCATCTGTCCCGGTATTCACAAAGTTAACTGTGCAGAAACCGTACACCTCACAACGAAAAGCCGATTTGGCTAAATTGTGTAAACAATTTTTATAAGAATTTGTTTTAATATTAAAATAAAATTTATTAATCATTTTTAAACTGTTTTTGCTACAAGAGCAGTTAACGAAAGTTGTTAACTGCACAGTTAACTTTTCTGAATACGGAGACTCACGTGCAAAAAATTGTGACATTGCCTATTCATAATATTAGCCTGCCACAAAGGCCTAGAACTTGCCCTATCTCCGCTCCGTGCGCACGTACTGTATGGGAGACCCCCCTGGGTAATATGCCCCACCGCTTCCGACTCCCAAATATCCACCAAAACTCTGATCCAGAAGTTCACGGAAAAAGTTACATACAGTGCAAAGATGTCGCTGCTTAATTTTAACACCAATGCGTTTTGTGCTTGCACATAGCAGATAGCTCTTCCCAGAGGTCAGCTGTTTTATAACAACGATGCGAACGGAGGGACAACGGTCTGACGCGGGAGTGAAATGTTCTCCCAAATTAGGACACTTTGCCAGTTCACACCATCGACGGCTTTTCAACTGCCTGTTCGTAGCAGGGCGGGGGGGGGGGGGGCAGGAGGGGGGGGGCAGCCCAGAAACCTGGCGGATTGACAATCGCACCGTATCCATACGCAACGACGGATCAAGGCCTCAATTCATCTTCCCAGTCGACTGCATCCATCTTCCCAATAACACACATTTCAACTCGCACCACACAGCGCAGTGGCGTAGCCATGGCAATCCATGATGGGGGCAAGCATGACCCCAATGTTGCAACTGAAATATTTATCCCCTCTCTAAACCTTCTAGTTTTAGCGTCAGAGTTCTGATAAGTAAAATAGGCAGTTTTAGCAGGCATTGCCAGATTCAAACTGTGCACCCCCCCCCCCAAACTCCTCCCCCCCTCCCCACTCATCATGGCTTCAGTCCCGGAAACTCGATTGGAACGGGATAATTGCCGAATCAGTTGTATTTGCTAACAAAGACTACAAATTACTGCCACAATCCCTTCTCTTAAGTATTTTGATTTTTGCTAACCTGTGGTGAAACCTTGTCAACGTCTCACTGAGAAAAGGTTTAGGTACTGGGCGAGTGGGTCAAAGGCACTTTTTAATGCCAAGCAATTAATTTGTAAAGAAAACTATAAAGAAACTGTAAAGAAATTCTTTACAGCATAAAACGAGGATGCAGTTATATACAATGTTAACAGAAAGAGACAGAATGGTATCAAACAAGTGAAATGTACGAACAACATTCAATTAAATTGGTATAACGTTAAGTTTGTAAATCTGTAGATTTTACAACTGATTTTCTTTCAAAAGACCTATCGCACATTCTAATGAAAATAACCTTGGACTGACCCGGCATGTAGTTCAGTGTTATTTTTTATTTATTTGGGTTTTTAAATTTTTTTTGTTCTTCAGTTCCCTGTGGTAAATCTGGTCTCAGTTATAGAGTAGCACCGGGCGGTCGTTGCTGACTGTTCCTAGTAGTCGGTGAATACACAACACCCTCGTGTGAAGAAAGCCTTCGCTAAAAAAAGACATCTCGCTGCTTCGTTAGAAGTTGTTCAGGAGTTAGACATCTCGCTGCCTTGTTCAGGAGTTAATTTACGGTTGACAATGATTTCGTGTCCTCGCTAAAGCACAGGCCGTGCCGAGGCGATGACGGTAATTAGTACTAATGGTCTGCTCAAGCTTTTCAGCTGAGAGCCAATTATTCTCACTTATCAAGGTATTTACCCGTCCAACCCCTCCCCCCCTCCACCTCCAACTTCTTATACTATGTCAACGTCGCGATGAGCCTTTTTTCGAAAGGGTACGTCACGCCCATGCACCAAAACCGGATGTTATAATACTTGGTGGTCAATATTAAACACGTTTTTCGGTGGGAGGTGAGTCAATTAATTACAATTATTATTTCGTTTCCTGCAAGCAACAAATAGTGTGAAACTCCAGGAACAGAATTTCATTTGGAACAATTTCAATTCCCAAATGGGATTTATAGAAAATACCGCCTTAATTTTCCATATTTCAAAGACATTCCCGACCCCACTAAGTGCACTTTTTCAAACAATAACATGGTATTGGCTCAAGGAATTGGATTTGTTATGAAAAAAAGGTTAGAAATAGGGCATGTTTGGAGGCGGACCCGACGAGATTCGGAGAACGCTAGATAGCAAGTATCCGGATCCTATTCGAAATTCAAAACCTGACATCCCAGTCAGTGTGGTTAAAAACAATAATTACTGCCAATATTTATCTTTTTACATAAAAACCAATCATCACCTGTCAAAAAGCAGTGTTTATACTTGCACAAAGAAAACCTGCTCTTCTGTGTGAACAGGAGTGAAATCTGAGCGGACCACAAATTGATCTGGAGCCGCCATCCTGCTTGGCAGGCTGATTTTAAAATGTCCTTTAATGACATCACACTGTTTCCCTCACAGCGCAGGGTGGTGAAGGTGAGCAGATGTCATGTGTCTGTAACACTCACCCCCCTTTTCAACGCCTCCGCCGCCGCCTCCCCCCCCCCCCCCCCCGCACAGCAAATACAGTAGTAGTGGTAGTAGTAGCAGCAGCAGCTGTAGGAGCAGCTGCTACTGCTGGAACTGTGGCTGTTGACGCTGTAGTAGAATAACAAGACATTCTGACAAGGAAGACCATGTTGCTCACCATGTATGGAGCTTTGATTCTATTTATTTGTGTTTTTCACCCCTCTCATCTCTGCAATTACTTTGCCCAGCCTGCCATAACAGCTAAAATTTTCAGATGTCTGCAATTCGTTCGCCTGGCCTCGTAAAGCCTTTATTTGTACGCATGAATCAAGACAAGACATGTAAACAAGTGCAATGCCTGCATGCGACAGTTTACATGTTAACTTCTTCTCCAGTGCGTAAACTGATATCTCCGCGAAATAATAATAGCACAAAGCATATTTTTTCCAAACTCGTTGATATTAGCTACACACAAAAATAGATGGCGCTAGCTCGTGCATTTTATGTGATCGTTACATTCGCCGACTTCTTGAGCATGCCAAAAACGGAATAACACACATTTCAAAAGTCTACTAACAACTTGTTTCACAAAAACTTGGCATTTAGTAGGGGTGCACTGTACTCGATTATAACACTGGAGTTTCACCTCGGGACAGAATAGTTTCTACCTCGGGACAGACTGCTTTTAGATCCATCTCTGATGTTTTCACTGTGAACAAACGAAGCGTGTAATAAGAGTAACGAGGCGTAATTCATTGGCTTTGTTCCGCCAAAAAATTTGTCTGTTTGTTCAATTGTCTAACATGTAATGCCTTATTATTTTTAACAACCTCCCAGGGTGCGAAGTTCACTTTTCCATGTCACACAAAACAGTGTATGGGAGCGGGTGTCGTGAAAACCGAATTTACAGTCAAGTTCACAGCGATTGCCCATACGTTTACACCTGCTATAAGAATGGAATTACCTCGCAAATATACAAAACATTGTCATTCTGATTCCAGCTCACACATATTATACAGTATAGGCACATTTTATCAATTTTGTTATGGGTGGTCTGCGGAATCGACACCTCTTCTAGTATATGGGATTCCCTTGCACTCCGATTATGTTCCAGACAGATATGGAACGTAGTGCTGACGTCACGTAAGGCCATGAAACAGTTAACGCCCTCAAAAACGCAAAAAAAGTTCTATTTTAAGACCGTAGATTTTATCTAAGATATTTCCTCCTTGTAACGCTTATTATTTTCCTCGAATAAATGAAACAATTGTTAAATAATTTTGTTTGGGGGGGGGGGGGGGCATTTAAAAATATAAATACAGCATGTATATTTACAAGTAAGTGGAATTAGAAGCCTCAGCATTTGGCTGGCCCGGTAGCAGGACGGCATATATTGGCAGTGCAGACGCAATTTTCAAAAACCTTTATTTACCTAATTATTTACCTAATTATACAGCAATCACAAGAGTTTTTATTCGAATAGAAATCACTCCTAAGATAGATTTTGATAGGCAGAATACCTTTAAATATCTGAATTGAACTTTCTCTGTTTGTGAATCTTTATTCTACATGTCACAAGCGGTGTCTGGCTCGGGGATTTATTTGCTTATATCTCTCCCGGACAACATGGTATCCACTTATCCATCCATACCGACAAAAACACGGGCAGTTCATTAGATACAGGCATATCTGCTGCTAAAATACGACTCGGAAATAGATATCAAAATTTGAACCGGTCTCTGAAAACTCTTGAGCCTCTTGAGCGCATATTTTTGGATTTTTTTTAAACACTTGCCGCCAATGATCAACACAGCAATGGTGCCAACGAAACTGACAACGGCTAACAAAGCGCGAATACTGCACATAACAACCTAGCGGGATCACTGTTATGGGTCGGCGCCGCGAGCAGAATGTTCATTTAACGCACAGTTAAACGCTCAGAACGCCCCCTCCCCACCCCCGTCCTCCTTCCCACAGAGGCGAGAAATGACCATGTTTGCTAAAAAAAAAACAACTTTTTAAAGAAATAAAGCAGAATAGATTTTACAATTATGCATGAATTTTTTTTGAATAATTATATCATGTGAAAAGCACAAATAAAAACAAGAAGTAATGAGACAAAACATAGGAAGACATAGAAAGTGCCCATACAGCGATAATTGAAATATAAAAGAGAAACTGCGGTCCATATTTCACTTGGATCTGCAGGACGCGACAAGCTGTACGCAATACAACACCGTGTAGAATCATATCGTTGCTGACCCCCGTAGCTGCCCACCCTGGACGAAAAAATGGAAATCTCTGCCCCTGGACAAAGACGAATGCGATAACGCACCCGGTGCCTTTGTAGTGCTAATAACCGTGCATTTATGATTGGCAGATCAGTGGGGAGGCGAATAACGGAGCTGTTAAGGCATGCGGAGTACTACGCCTGGGACTTTTTACCGTCGCTAGCCACGAAAGATCACTCCGCAAATAGCGCACTAGCTTTTTGCTCGTTGCCAAACGTTGAAAGCCAACACTGTCCGGCAATGTGGTTTATTGAACTCCCAGCCCCCCCCCCCCCCCCTCCTCCCCCAACCTCCCACAAACACAGAAAACTAGGAGACAAGGTGAGGTAAGGTTAGAATTCTGATAATTCAATCGGCTTCCCTACAAGCACGGTTCGTGTATATCATACCATCACAAAAATAGATTTTATCTTTTCTTTTAGATATGTATTTACACAAGCCGTCGGCATAAAAACCACAGCAAACTCGGCGGCTTTTTGTGCAGTGCCCTTTCCCGTGCATGTAATCCCGTGTGAAAAGACAAGCAAATTCCAACGAGAAAACTGGTCCGCATCTTGACACCACATCTCCGGTGTCTTCACCTCGCTCAGGAGAATGCGTTTTTATGTAAAAAAAAATAAGTACTCGCAATCAAACATATCTCACGTTTGTTCAAGGACTGCAATTATTCCCCTAACTGAATTCATGAAATGCTCTTATCATGACTTCTAACGAAAGATCTGTTATTAATTGTCAAGAATTATGTGAAATATCAACAAAAGAAGCAAGATGAAGCAGCTCGATAAGCAAAATCAGATAACGATTTTCCTCCTTGAAGATAAGAAGTTATAATATTGTGTATGCCATAATCTTAAAAGGTATACACGTTATTTAACAACCAGGCCTTGGTACATATTACCAAAAAAAAATTAGGATTGAATAATTTGTATAACGACAATCAATTAATACAATTAAGTCATTACAGCAAGAGATAATTCTTAATGACTGGCAATAAGCAATAAGCAGTGAGAAAAAAGTCCGCCCCGTTCTATTTCCCGTTCTAGCCGTATTGAAGTGTTGTGACCTTCAACAATCAACAAAGGTCAGTTTACAGAAGAAAATGTGTGACTGAAAAGCGGGATATGAACTGCTTGCAAGACTGTTCAAACTGGTCTGTTCACAATGAGGCTGCAAACACAAGCAGCTTCAACGATTTATGCCACCGCGGTGATTACGGACGGGGTGTAGGAGAGGTGTGACGCTGGGGGATGTGATACACGGGCAGCAGGGTGGGGCAGGGGGGGCGGGGGAGAGGGCGTGCGCTGGAGGGATGTGATAGACGGGGATGTGTAGGCGAGGGGTGTGCGAGTCTGCAGGCCAGGGTTCTACACTGGTGGTGTGTAGAAGGGTGTACGCCAGGCATATGTGAGTGAGGGGTGTGCGGTGACGTGGTCTGAAGACGATGTAGAGGCGATGTAGGGTGGGCGATAAAGGGTATGTGGGCGATGGGGTATGCCGTGGCGGGGTCTGTAGGCGAGGGGTAGCCGATGAAGGGTGTGCGGCGAAGACGGGCGTATGCGAGGAGCGCGCGTTGGATGGGTTTGTAGGCGAGGGCGTGCCAGTAGTATTTGGTGCAGGCCTGTACGATGAAGAAGGTGCGTTGAGTGTGTCCTTGATGTCGTGGTGCGTCAAATCTAGGGCGCTGTAGGAGAGTGTGATATTATGCGGTGCGTGGTGCTGGAGGTGTGCGCTGATGTAGCTGTGTTGTGAAGACAAACCAGCGGTAATCAACAGGTACACCGCGTATCTGTTAGGCAAGTCAGTGGACTGATTTAAGTGTATACGGTTCGATAAACCCATACGCACAAATCTCTTATTCGCCTTCCATCCACTGCTATTATCCCAAACTCCAAATACAACGTCCGAACTACGAAATGAAGCTAATGAACACTTCAGCGCACAACATGAGACTCACAAGTTCGTACCATAGCCCAACACTCCAGGGGTGCATCCAATTAACAGTCTCAAGGAAAAAGGCAATTCACAAAACACAAAGACGCCTTCCACACGCGGCGAAAACCCCGTCTCCGTTATGACGTCACAGCGAGAATCATTCAGCGTCGCGGAAAACTGGCGACTCCCACCTCAGTGGGTGCACCCAAACATTGCCTCCGCGGCATATCTTTGTGCTCTATCTTACACCTTTTTTGAAAGCAGTTTCGTGCTGTGGGCGGCCTAGCGAAAATAAACCTATCCTGCGCAACGCATGAATGACGATGTTAGTGGAGATGGCCCCTTAACTTGCGGAGCTGACCAGGGTCGCATTATGACTGAAAAATCGATCTGTTATCTGGTGCTGAAAATATAAAATCACGTTTTGTTGAAACTGTAGAGCGAAGCTTATCAAATATCTGCCAAATTCTTTACGAAATCGCAAATTAATGTGATATGAAGAAAGTGAAGCAGAAAGAGGAACGTCAATTTGAACCAACGACTGAAAATTGAACATTAAACACAAATGAAAAAGTTGAAAAGTTTAATATTACAAAACGCCAAACAAAGAACACCAGAGTGAGAATTTTCTCAGAGGGCAAAAACTCCACAAACGGACGATAATCAAAACACAAGAGTTGTGTTACGTTTTAATAAACTGCATCAAGCATAAAATCGGTATTGTTTTGCAAAGGGAAGGGGTGGGCCCTTGCACTACTCTTACTTTTGACCCCCTGACCCCCGCCCAAACGTAAACACGCGGGGAGCACGCAATACAATGGTGCTCATGAACCCCCTCAAAAGCCTATCTAAATGCTACGTAAACATTTGTTTTCTGATGTGAGCCTATCAGTGTCTGGCCTGTCTAACACAGGAAGTTGATTTTTGACAATACATACAAGTGCATTTTACACACCACAATCCGTTTTCTAACATAATATTTTAAACATCAGCTTATATACATCGAAATCTTTAACATGTTTAGAAAGAAGAAAATCCACGTATATATATATATATATATATGTATATATATATATAGAATATATATCTATAACAGAACCTGAAATAAAAATCACAATTTCGGCACATTTTCAAGCCGTCGTTGGCTGTGTTATTTTATCAAATGAAGTGGAAAGTCAACACGAGACTACAACAACACGGTTAATAGCCACACCGGAGTTTTTAGGGTGGGCTTTGTGGGGGCTGTTATTCTAGAAAACACACTAGTGTTGTGCAGCGATCATCTTGTTTGGCCTTATTTGACAGCAATTTGTTTATTTTTACGAAAAAAAAAGCAAGCACAATTGAATGTGGAAAATCAAGTGGTGTTATAAGAAATGATATTAAGGTGCATAAAAAACAGAATGAACCAATTCGTAAACTTCGCACCTGGACACGCCGCAAATTTTTAATGGGAACTTTACACTGCTTGGAAACTATTATCATTATTACTGTTGTTGCTACTGTCGTTGTTTTTTTATTTTCTTTTTTTTTTTCTTATTATTTTCAATTGTTCAATTAAAAAGCCTTTAACCAGAATAAAATTAGCCCACTGATAAAGTTGACCTTAGGAATCGTCATTCTACGGACGCCCAGCAGGAGTTTCTTTTTTTTGTTCAGATACGATTGGAAGCCCGTCCTTGTTGTCCTGTGCAAGGGCTGAAATCTCGAAAATTCTACCAAGATGTATCGGGATTTCTTGAAACCAGTTTTTGTTCCCGGGTTATCTAGAACCCTGAAATTTGAAAACTTAATTCAGCTTGAAGAAAACGGTGAAATATGTTTAAGTAACTCTAACCTTCCTCTCACCTTTCGCTGGCAAAACATAACGGAGTTTGGATATCGTAAAACGATCCCTCAAGCTTAGATACCCAGTTACTGCAACCGTGGAATAGAAATTACACGCCATTTTTTATCTTTTTAATTGCACTATTTAAGTGAAAGCTGGGTTGAAATTTCAGTAGTGATGTCTTTTCATCACGTAAACTAAATTCAACAGAGTCTGAACATGAAATACTAACCGTCTATCCCTACCCTAATATCAAACAAAACGTGGACGTAGCAAGCTTCTGCTATTAACGTGAAGGCTACTGGGTCAGAGCGAGGAGAGGGGGGGGAGGGAGGGAGGGTCGAGTCAACTTTCAAGCTCTCGGCTTGGAAATACTTTTGCGGCACCGTTGTCATGGATCACACATTATTTTACGGATAATCCCAGATTATCTGGGATAGGAACATCCGTTCGAGGTTTTGCGGCAATTTTTTAATTTTTTTCATCTCTAAATTATCCCAGGAAATGAGCCGTCTCAAATTTTTTCCTACCATATTTTTTTTGCCATATTTTTGTGATTGCGTACTTAAGTGTTTTTTTTTTGCCGTGGCTGCACATTCAGCAAAGCATGCATAAATTTTTCAACATAGCTGCAGGTAATACAAATGCGTATATAACTTTGGATAGACTGAATTCAAGTTTTTTCTAGCTCCAAAACGAACAGCCTGGTAGAAAGTTGTCTTTCATTTTCTGTACAATCAATATGAATTCTGGAACATCTCCATTTTCTTCACCAAGCAGAAATCAATCGCTAGAAGCATCTCCCTGGTAAACCCTGGTTTGCACGCACATGGTAAAAAAAAACTAAAAATATGAAATTTCATTCGGGCTTGCAAGTTATCAGTGAGAACTTGAATGGTTTTCACAATCAATTTACCTTCTACGAAACCAAGCTTATGCGCCCGTAGTCCCGCAAAATAAAAACTGCTAATTGAATCTGCCACTCAAATATTCCGTTTGCAATTGAGTGTTTTTTCTGTGAGAAGACTTTCAAAATTACATCACGTGATTCAGTCAAAACCATATTAAAGTCATCTTAATGGCTTGTCAATCAAAACTTTTAAAAAGGCCAATTAAGTTTCTGAAGTTCATGTCAAATTCGACTTTCAAATTGGACTCATTTGTGGTGTACACTGTTTCGGAGTCATTGCCAGTTTGAATATGCTTGTACGTAAAACCTGTACTGTGAACAGGTTCAGTAGAGGGTAAAGTTTTCGATACATATGTTCCGTTAAGAAATCAGCGCTCTCTCTCTCTCTCTCTCTCTCTCTCTCTCTCTCTCTCTCTCTCTCTCTCTCTCTCTCTCTCTTCCGACCTAACCGAACAAATGCCTTCGTCCGCTCCCAGGCAAACAGACACATCACAGCAGTGAGCCATCTGAAACACACGCTTTTTGGACTGGAACGCGATATCACTGCAAACATACATTCTGTGGATTCTTCCAGTAAATGCTTTCATTGTGTCGTTGCGATCACGTTACCAATGATAAAACATCCTCATTCATAAGTTTGGGTACGCACGAAATTCTTTCAGGCATCATCACAAAATTTACATCTGGCATGAAATACTATCTACAATTATTGTTTACTTAAAATTATTTCATTCACAGTTTATTTATTGGTCATGTTATTAATTCCTACAGATCAAGTCCAGACAAATTTTATTTCAACATGTAAAAGAAAATCTATAAAAAGACAAAGTCTAAAATCCTGACTTGACTTATATAAAACCGTATGTCTAATTCTAAGTGCTTTTCAAGAGTTTATGCAAACAAATTGTACCAAAACTTCATACATTTCACGGCTGACGTTTAATGTCTCTTCAACCGCTGCTTTGTGTGTGACGATTCAACAGAGCATCTATATATATATATTTGGGATGCATCTACTAATCCATTCAAACTGGTTCAGCACACTTAAGCGCTAACCGACTTTCTCCCAGTTCAAACGTTATGAGTATTTGAACAATGGAGTGGTAAGAAAATAAGGGGAAACGCATCAAGTGGAGTTCTATTGTATCTCTTTCGTAAGACATTCGACACCAAGTTCTTAAAACAGACAACTATATTTTTTTCTTTCCTACCACACAAAGTCTGTCCGTGAATTACGCACAATGATACTGCGAACACGATTCCTTCAGGAAGATATTATTACGTTAGACAACTTACCAGGCATTATACTAAGGGGGAGGAGGGGGGGGGGGGGGGGTGATGAGTAGTCGGGGAAGGGAGAAGTTACCCATAACCCGTGCAGTTGTGTTGTGATGAGTAGGGGGGGTGGGGGGGGGGTGGGCTGTTATCTGTTGTTTTAAGTTATCCATTTTAATCAAGCAATGAAGCAACTGTCATACGCAAGCTGTGCTTCGGTTGTTAAAGGGAGGGTTGTTATAAGGACAAAATTGTGCTGATGACCCTTCTGAATCAACAATTGGGAACACTGATACTTTGCTTCCAGCCCCCCCCCCCCCCACCACCCCATCCTGCGTAAAATAAATAGAAGCTTTTGGGTAAACGACACTGTTCTGTTGTAATGGATGGGCACGTCATGAAGTATGCCTCCGACCTTCACCCCTCCCCCCAAACTCAAATAGAAAAAGACTACGCCGAGCAAAGCAGAAAAGCAGAAAAAAACGTTGGGATTAATGTCTGACTGAAATCAGCCAGAAAAGACTAATATTTGAGGATCTGCATTTGTGATAAATATCTCGATCATTTTAATGTGTAATCTAATGGAAAAGCTCAAACAAAGGCAAGTCAGGCTGTTTGGTAAGAGGTACAATACAGTGAACCCTTTTTTTGTTGTAACATATCCCAGGTTTTTCTCTGTAAAATAATAATCTATTTAGTTTAACAGAAGGCACATTTGTTCAGCTATTGACATACAGGTGGCACAGCCTCCAAGCTCTAAAAACTAATTTGCTATTTTGCCCCTCCCCCTGAGGTGCTTGGCCGTGACCCTTTTAGCAGGTTGTTAGTTCGATCAAAATATTCAACAGATTTGTCAACAGCTCGATTAATACGCATACATTTTGGTTCCAAATTGACTTTGCTAGAAAAAAAAGATGGTACACTTAGATGTCAGTTACACCATTTAATTATTTCGTCGCAATAACCATCCATTTCCACCCCTACCCAAAAAATAAAAGCTCATACAGTTGAGTAAAGCCAATGTTTTATAGGTTGAGAAGTACATTTCACTCCATGCAATGCAGATAAAAACAATTTCAAAAAAAAAAACAATACAACCAGAAGAAAGAAGAAACGAGATTAATGCGCTGTACAAAAAAATCGCCCACGTGTGATACATGTTTAATTTAGTTATGGGCCATCTCGTGAATAATTTAACGTGAAAACAGTTGAAAGCACAGTTACGAGTGATTTATCACTACAGTAGCTCACTGCCCATATCTAAATCATTTAAGCTGACTTGTGAACAAAAGTTATAGCCACCCCTCCCCTCCTCTAACGTACAGCAAAAACAACTTACAACAGGAACGTCCTAGATTGAGTGAGCGAGAGGGGGGGGGGGGAACCAGGAAAGAGCTGGATCGCTGGATCCATGACATACCGAACTGTTTGACAGGTCAAAGCGGGGTAAAGGGGGGAGAACTGATGGTACTGAGGGGACGGGGCTGACCACCCATGAAATATGGCCTATTTTACAGGTGGCAATGAGACCTGCGTAAAACACCTGACCCCACTCCACCCCCCGCCCCGCCCCGCCCCGCCCCCCGCCCCCCCCCCAAATCGAAAAAAAAAATCTGCACCAATTGGTTAAAGCATTGGTTAAGAACTCTAAGTACGTACTTCACTGATGTCTCCCCATGACTTATTCTTAGCCCCGCTGCATCCGTCCCAACACCTCTCCACTAAAATTCTGTTTTATTCACTGAACCCACCCACCCACTCCCCGACACTTTATCCCTCGCTCTCTATGCACAGTGTCTGATATTGCATCCGTTGCATCCACTCCCAGGTCGTCTCTGGGCACGCACCTGTGCCTTTTTTCGCCATTGATATGACAACAGTATCATAATCACTCAGCTTCTATCGCAGCTTTATGATATGTTTGTATTCACAAGACTTGATTTGGCAACTGTCAGCAAGCATTGTTCTTATGATTATGTTTTGTCTTCGCGTTCACATGTTCAAGGAGCTTTCAGCAAGGGTTCCGGTGTTTTTTACACCATCAAAACCATACCGATGCTTCTGTTAAGTCTCTGTGCCTTTCGATTTCTTGCTTTATTTTTCGGAAAAGTGAATATTTACATTACATATTCAATAATATGCTATTGAAGTGAAAGATATAGCTGAAAGTGAAGTCAGGGAACAAAATGCGGAACGGATTTACTTTGTTCAAGGCAAAGCCGTGTTTAACGATGCGATTAAATGTGAAATTGTGAAATAATCAACAGCGAACCCTAGGATGGCACATTTCTTCGGAACGTTCATCGCAGCAGTTATGGACATTTTCAGGCAAGGAAATGGAGGCAAATAGTTTTGTTTTGTGTTCTCAGGGTTCGCGCTGGGTTCTCAGGAAAGTGAGTCAAAAAAAAAAAGGAAAGTGTGACTCAGTTGGGTCCAGAAAACTCGGTGGGTTCCGAAAAAGTGAGTCATTTCCCGCCAACGCGAACCCTGTGTTCTGTTGGAAAGTGTGAGGAAGGTGGGGCGTATTAAAGCCATGGGGTTTTCGAGAAAAAAAAACACACGAAAAAAAAGATTAATTGCGCATAGCTGTGAGTTGTGCACACAAACCTATGACGTAGAGGATATAGGTGATGTCGTCACTTCCGTATCCGTTTGTGGCAGTGCATGTGTATTGTCCTGAGTCTTCTTCCAGCGCGTCTTTTATGCGCAGCTGCGTCAACAATTCCTGCACAGAAGAAAAACAAAACATTTTACATTCCTTTATTTTAAAAGTCAAATTCTTTTCACTCGGGTTACAAAGAATTTTGCTGGTCCAACTTCCCGAGTGAGTCAAATTCCGATTTCCATCCCCCCCCCCCCCCCACCCCCTGGTTTGGTCAAGTGTTAAAACTTAGCTCTGCACAATGTATTTTACACAACCACAACTCTCCGTGACGCCTCAGAAATTTTGTAATTTCTTACCCGCAAACCTAATTTCTAATCTGACTCATTATTTTGCACTCCGAGGGATCCGACACATAAACCAATTTGGCGGTCAAAAAATCAGTTACATGTACTGAACGTGTTGCGATTCATTCCGTCGAATTTTCGTCTTTCAACCCTGCTTTCAATGATGTTTTTATTTGTCTTACCCTGAACCGGAGCCAGACGGGTGTGATTCGCTCGCCGTCTTTCTTCCACGTCGTGAAGGCGTCGTGGTCATCGACGTGACACGGCAGCTTGATCACTTCCCCCACGCGCCCGTAAATGATACCCTCTCTGGGTGGATCTATCCGCGGCGGATCTGAAAATACGCATTTTATAAGAAATATTGAGCATTTTGCTAAATGATATTATTTAACTGTTTGGGCCCGTTTTTATAGGTTTTCTTGTGAATGGACACTGTAAATACTTTAATGAATGTTGTCAAAATCAAGGTTTTTAAGTTGATAACATGCTTTGAAAAAGGCCAAATGAAAGCTTTCACGAAAATTTCCAATTTAACGGAGATACTGGTACAAATAAGACCAACCATAACACAGTAACAATTCCCACAATGTTTACAATTAAGTTAATTGAATTAACAAACAGATATACAGGACTTTTTTCGTGAAACTATTTGACATGATATCTCTGACCACATGTGTTTCTGAGCATCTCTTTGTTACTATTTATAAATACCACCTGCGTTCTCAATTGCCCTGTATATACATGTGTGATTGTCGTTAAATGACGTGGCAACAATGGCCACTTCCGCTTTTCAAAATACTTAATGCAAATTATTTACTTTTTTTCAAGCACATTTGTGTGCGTTAAAATTGCACGAAAATCTTTTCAAACACGCCAGGAATGCGAAAAGTGTTGGCCACATAAGAACTTGAGACGACGTGTCGTGGGGACTCCGCGCCTCAGCAGCTATTGCTGAAGTGCCCTAATGGTATAAGCCGCGATAAGTAGGCCACATAGGGGACATAACTACTCCATGCAATACAATCCTATTAATTCATTTCACAACTGCTAGTGCTAACTAGAGCGGCCAGTACATACACAACCTGCACAGTACATGTTTATATCACACACTTTCAATCGACACCTAGGTAGGACAAATGGTTAGCTGCTTGCAACAATGCTAACCGTTACATAATAACTCTGATATATGGAACAGCTTGACAACCAAATGAAAATAAGTTTGAGACGACAATATCAATAGCTTAACCTGCTGGGGAATGTAAATGCGACCATAACATCCCGTGGTCAGTCGTTTTATTTCTGAATTGTGGGTAAGGCCATAAGGGGATTCGACCCCCCCCCCCATGTCCCCAATCTCGGAGATCACAAATTTGAAGCTCAAAAAAGCGGAAACAGCTGAAAAGGCGGACAGTCCTCAGCTCTGGACATATCAGACAGCAACATTCCAAGTTTGAACTTTCTTGAATGTTCAGCGGAAGAGAAGTTTTGCACAAAAGATCAAGGAACAGGCACACCAAGTTTGAAGTCTATCCGACTTGTCGTTCTCGAAATATCTTTCACACAACATTTTGTTCACAACAGAATGATACACATAGAACCTACAAACCCCACGCCTCCCTTTGGTCGGTGAGACATAATGACTAACGTGTTCTCAGCGAGATCCTACAGACACTTGCATCGCACTGGCTCGACTTTGTCCTCGTGCGTTGCATCCTGCACCAGAAAAAGCGAACCATACGGCCCTGGTTTTTTGCCCACTTTTGACCGTTACTCTCTCTTTCTTTTTCTGTTCTTTTTCAGTTTTCTTTTCCCTTTCACAAAGCGCTGCATTTGTATAAGTAATCCTAACAATTCAAGTGAATGTATTACATTATTCTGATTACTGTATGTGTTAGATGCACCTCGGCCATGATCTCACCGCCGATTTCTATACTTGTCTTATCTGAACCTTCTGTAAACAAAGATACCAAACACTCCACGTTCTCTTACCCTTTCGATCGGAGAGTCCAAGCTAAGAGTCGAGATCTGTTGTGGGGCTGAACTGTTTAGATTCCACAGCCTAATATTTGCAGGACTTGGACACAATCAACCGACTGCTTAATTTCCCGACGGCAACACAGCAAAAGCAATCAAACCAATTTAAACTGCTTAATTATCAAGTAAGTCTTGCATCACATCTGACAACATATGATGTCATCTCACGCAACTTTTCATCTGTGACGTCATAATGGGGCATGGTGAGTGACAGTTTTAATGAACTATTGGATGCGTTCCATTCTGACCCCCAAACACTCTCACGCCTCGTTGTCTCCCGGGCATACCAAGTTTGTACGTGCTCAAGGGAAATTTCGAAATAATTTTTGCACTTCTCCTTACGCAATCCTATTGAAATCAAACAGATAAACTGAATCCCAATTTGGATTCCAGTCATCGATTTTACCTTTACTCTGATCTATTGGACCGACCTCCAAGCCACAACACATATGACAGGTCAGGTAAATATGTTGGGCGCCACACGTTCAATTTTTAAAGTCTCCGGCAACAGCTGCCTGAATAAATGCTATCGTGTCGTTGTGCTCTTCGTGCAATTAAATTAAGTAGTGCTTCATGATGCATACTACCAACATGGGACAACACGTTGAAAACATCGCCCTACGGGTTAATAAGCACAGTGCAATAATTTGTCTGGAATTAAGCTACCCATGGCTAGCCATTTATATTCGCCGCCACACGCCACGCTAAACGTGTTAACAGGTTGTCACAGCATTTATGACCGTTGCCCTAGTGACCTGTTTATTTCTTTTTAAGGTAACACAAATAGCATGCGTGATGGTGCTTGGGCTTACGTGTATATTACAACCCCCCTCCCCCACCCCACCCGTCAATTTCCCACACTTCCCTTCAGATGCACATCACAGAGTGACATTCACAGCCGACGCCCCTGCATCAAAAGCTAAGTGGTCCAATTTAATGTGGTCGCCAGTTTGCAATAAACTGACCACAAGTAAACGCGTGATGACAGCAAGTACCAAACACCACTATTATCCGAGGGGCGCACTCAAAATTAGTGCTATCTCGGGTGGCACTCCCGATTCACTTTACTTACAAGGACCACTTTGTTTGATGTCGCAAAATTTAGCAAACCCTAAGGAAATGTCAAGAAAAACAACAACAAAATGGCAGGTTTTAATTCAAAGATTTAAATGGCCAGGAATTATTTCTTGAGAGGAGGAAGCTTGAATATATTCCTTACTTATAAACAGATGAGAATCGGTGCGATTTTCATGTTAATGTGGCTTGATAGAGTCCGTTTTCGAAGGCGTTCTGCTGTATCAGTCCCTATAAAAGCAGCCCGAAGCAGCCCGTCAAGCTCCTGCATCATGAGTTTTGATATCATTGTTGCCGATGAGGCATCCTATCAAATCTAATATTTTGCTAAAATTGGTCGGTTTTTAATTTCAAATTTTCGAATGTCTTCGCTTTTACGGCTAGGCACAACGTTCACGGACATTCTTATTCCTTCGCCAAAATAACCGATTGCATGTTCGTGCGCAAAAATACATTCAGCTTCGGGTGTTGGCACGGGATGGGGAGGGAGAACTGGCAATGGAGTTTTGGTCCTGAACCCTATACCAATAACTAGAAAACTCGTAGATTCGAGCAACAAATTTTATATTTATTGGTTTTACTCCTGGCAAAAACTCAATTGAAATGATCCCCAAAAAATCTAAAAAAGTGTCCTTCTTTAAATCAGGAACATCGAAAGCAGATCGAGAGTTATAATACTGTTTCCTTCGTTACATTCAAAGGAAACTCTTAAGGTTTTTTATTTGAGAAACTCATTGTAAGGAGGACTGATCCGCAATGTTCGCCTTGTTAGACAAAATGTTTAATAATAATTTTTCAACTTCACTGCTTTGCTGTCCAGATAGAGCAATCGTGCGAATATAAATAATTTAATATACTCTGAGCTATGCATGGTCGTGTAATATTTTGAACGAGTTTTTTTTTTAAATCTAAGGTTCGGGAATGCGTGTCACAGCGCCCCCCCCCCCCGCCCCTCCCCCCCAACAAATTTTCCCACAAACGCAACTTGCAATATATTCAGGAAGAAAACGCGCACTTGCGCGGTAAGGAGGAATGGCGGACATGAGTTGTGGAGCAGAGATAGCAGTGACCACACTCCTTGCACACCACCGATGTGTAATCACCACTGACACCTGTCTGCGATAACGGTAGTGCCTTCTGTCATGGCACAAGATGGCGCTCAACATCGGGAATAAATGTTAATATTTTAAAACGGTAAAACGCTTTGTATAATAACGCCCGTTGACCTATATTTACAACAAAATGGAGGAATGTAATCGATGAGTATTGCGCGGATATAAAAAATACATCACAACAGTTTCGTAAATTTACTACAAAAATATAAAACTTTATTTTAAAATTTCTGCCTGACGATTTTGCTTTGACTTCAAGCACAACGAGTAGATTCCACAAACATCCCGACCTATCTCCGGTGACGACTATTCACCGGTATTGAATTAAGCCTTTATTCAGCGAACAATTCCCACTGTCATGGCGTCTTTTCTTTGCAACCTTTTGGCAAACAAGTCGAAGTAATAAAACAAGCAGGGCTTAACAAGCTATCACAAAATACCGCGCGTGGAAATGTCCCACTTAAATCTTTGCCCGATGGTGTCTCAAGCAAACCATTCCGCACCACGGAAAACCCAAATCAAACAACAGAGCACCCAATTTCGGGTAAAGACCAGGACGATCTGGAATATCGTAATGACGTAAGTAGGACGCCACATTTGTCTATGCCATCATCACGGTTCTTTCTTTTTTTTAATTTTTTTTAAAAGGTTGGCGACCGACAGCCTGACATGTTGGGCAGGAAACATCAAGCCCTGACAGCGTTACGTCATGCTAGCTTGTTCAACATTTGCTAAACATTGAGTACTTGTTGGTTTATCTCTGGACGAAACCTCAAATTTTATATGTTCTGAGTTTAAGCAAAGTGTGGACAAGGCATTTCATGTGTAACCTTTTAAATATGTCATATAATTGAATAAGGAGAACCAAATATGCCACGATCACCGCTCAAATATTTGAAGTTAATCGACATAACCTCAAGTAAAGTCTCCATAATGAGTGTCTTTAGCCCCGTATCGTTTGACTGAAACAAGGGTGAGGACAGACGGCCGTGACGTTCATATTTGACCTGCTGCTGCAGACAAGAAGAATGATTGGGCATATTTTTCTAAGACACCGTACGATCTTCCCGAAAATAAGAAAACAATGTCCCACAGCAACACGCTGTGACGGAATTAAATCGTATCCATTCCACAGTCCCTTTACAAATTTAAATGCGAGCAAATACAGCACGGGTGAAACAATACAATTTTTTTTATTATACCTATATTTATGTATTTTTCGTTCATTTATATTTAGGTTTGGGGGTGAGGTTAATGCATACGGGTAATTCTTTGATTATGTAAGTATGCCTGACGATGGCTCACTTGAGCATGATTTTTATGTTTATATTTAACTTACCCCTCTGGTGATTAATTAAAATTCTTCGTGTTTTACCTTCAAGCTGCCATAAAAGTATTTTTTTCTTCCTTTTTACACGTTTTCTGTCAAATAGCCAGCATATATTTCTCACATCTCATAAGCAGCTTTATGGGCCCATACGTAAGCGTTTTATTGCCTATCACTTGTCCTCTATTGCACCGTACTCGAATTTTACGACATTCAGATCACTTATCACTGACCCTCGAAGCGATGTGGATGTCGTCACATTTAACTCACAAATACGTCACGCCATGGCGGCATTTACAACACGTCAACGGCTTAGAGGCTCTGAGCCATACATGGTGTTGCATGTTCTTGTGCAATATTCTACACAATTTGAATCCCATTTTGTGAGAAAAGCAGGACGAACTGGAACAAAGAAAAGCGGAACTTTGCACTTGACAGAAAATGTGTTTTCACAGCACAAATGGATAGCCAGTATATTGCACCATCTTTTCACAACAAAACACCTATGAAGTTTTGTGATGTATCTCACTTAAGTTTTATAAATTTACTAAATTGCGTAAAGGGATTAAATGTTCCCCTTTTCCGAAAAAAAAGCAATTCCGTACGCACTGATGCTCATAACTGCCTATGACGATCCGTTCCATTTTAAAGGCGAAGCCAACGCAAGACATCATATGCCTCCCCGCCCCATACACACATACACAAGAGGCTGAAGAGACGAACGAAATGTGCTCAATGGGTGTGCTATGGTAACTCTCCAGAACTGTCGAAAATTATTTTCCATACACCCTTTCCTTCCCCCTCACCACTTCCCGTGTTAAGACTCACTCCTGGGAGAAGTAGGGGCTGACTTGATACATGGACACCGTCGGAAACGTCACAGCCAAACGCTGGCGTGTGTCTGCTGAAGCGTGACGTCACCGCTGGAAGGCCACTGCATTACTTCTCATAATAACGTGTCATATTTAATCCATACGCATGTTTCTTGAAAAGTGAAAGGCGCCAAACGACAGACAATCACGTGATCGACGTGTTATGTTTGAGACTTAAAACTATGAATACGAAACCTTCAATTCATGTCAATTTCACACGCCATTAAATTTCAATGGGATGCGATGCTTTGTGAAAGATAAGATAATGTGAATAGATAACGCTGTTTAGACGAAATGATAATACTTTCATAATACCATACAATGGCATTCTAGATTTCGAATAATTGACAGGTATGCTATGGTTAACGAAGTGCAGTTTTTAAATTGTAAATTTTTAATGCTAATACCGTCACATCGAAGCAGCATTATAGTATTTAAATGATAATGCGATGGCACTAACCGAAAAAATTAAATGATCTGTACAGTTTGGAAGTAGTGGTCACTCGAGTTGTGAAAACAACACCACATTTCTTGTCGACCCCCCCCCCACCACCCTCCGTGCCCAATGCTTTCTCCCCTTTTCAAGTCACTATTCGTCACAAGTACTAAACAAACCCCCCGGGGTCTCAAACTTAACTTCAGTCGTAAATGCCTAATTAGTGACTTTAACACTCAGAAAACAAAGTTACAGTTTGACATAAAAGGAATGAACCTACCTGGCCGCAGGGTCATTTTGTAACCTAATATATACTACGCAAGTCCTAAAAACAACCCGACCCCAAAACCTGTACTATAAACATAAAACGAAAATACATTCGTGTAAAACAGCCGGCGGACATACGAAACGAAAAACAATTCAGAAAGCAGTGATTTCTGGCCATATAAGATGACAAAATGCTGATCATCTTTAATTTGTAAAAAGGGTCGAACGGAGCATTTAACGGTCGTACAGAGGTCACCTGTTTTATGTCTGTATTTGGACGAATTGACCTGAAACATAATGGGCCTTATGCTCCCCTCCCCTTCCCCACCCTCCAGATCCGATTTTCCTCTTGTTAATTAGGAGACATCCGGTCCTCCTTTTGCAGAAAAAAACGGGCAGGAGCTAAATTTGTGGGCAATGTCCCCCGTAAGTAAGCGGGAACTGTATTACCTCCGTAATTAAATGATGCCGTGATGTGCACTAGCAGCACAAAGACGTATCCTGGTCTAAGCAATATGTTTCCCGTCATTTGCGGCATTTTGCGAATATCCTTTAGTTTGACTGGACTTCGTTTTTCTTAAACTTGTTTACTTTTCTTCATTCTGCAAAACACAATTTCGCTTTTAAATTATAAATACATAGTTAAATTTAAAATAAAAACAAATATTCATCATTTTAACATAATGTTATGTTATTTAACCAGTAGTAACTATAACTTAACACCAGTTTTAAAATATTTTTATAAAATGTTGTTGAACTGGGGCGCAGCAAGATCTCCAAGGGCGGGATATTTGGTTTTGGAAAGAAGTTAGTCCCACAGGAAATCGAAAAGATCACTATAACAAAATTGATATGATCCAAAAGACTGCTCTTAAAATTGTTTTTAATTCGAAAATTTAAAGTCAATACTCAATTCAAAAATATAAGCGAAATTCGGAAAATTCAAAAAGATGTTTTCGAAAAGAAGTACGACTGCACGTGCAACGGAGTTTTCCCGCCACACATGACCACCAAACAACAGCAGTGCCCCCTTGCACCAGCCCCCCTCCCTTCTCCAATCGCCTTCATCTTTTCTCAACCAGCCGCGTGAAGATGACCAAACGATCTCACAGGGGTTAAAGCATTACCAATCCCATTTGCATCGGGATTCCATTTTTTCACACTTTCCTGTATACAGAGCAAGACTTTTGAGCAAATAAGCATAAACGCCATACGGAACTGTTGCACTAAGATCAGAAAAAAATCACTGAGGATACAATTTTGTTTCACTAAACTCGGGTTGCGGATTATTCGTGGCAATAGGAAGATCAGCTGAATTATTAACTATTGATATTGATATTCAGTGCAATAGCGTACAACCATTGCCTAATTTGTGCGCGTAAATGAAGCACACTAAATACTACAAACAGTCAAATAGCACAAGACGATTAACTTGTTATACACATAGAAATTGGCTGTCAATGCGCATTACGCTGTACATTCATAACACAGTGCCCCGAAACTAGAAATTTGGATGATAAGTGTACTTCAAGCATTCGCAGGGCGAAAATGCACCTGTGATCTGGAACACACAAAAGAAAGGATTCACTGGGATCCCGATCCATTCATGGTTCCTTCTTTAAAAGTTTATGTTCCAGAGGGAAGTAATTGTGTTTGTAATTCTTTCAGGCTCTGACCCACACATGTCAGTCCGCTACTGGGAAAAAATATATCAAATTGTTATATCTTCATGACGTACAAACATCACCACTGCAATATGAAAAAAAATGAACCGCGCCAGGCAAGTTGGAAAGGATATGCCTGACATGGCTACCTAAACTGGCATCGCAAACAGCACAATTTTTTGCGCATTTTTAATAACAAACGTAAACATCTATCTTTACCTCTCAACAGAAAGAGTGATCGCCCGTGTGTAAGAATGAGATAGGTGATTAAAAGTAAGATGTTTGCATCAGTACTTAGCCGATTTAAGCACCTCGATCCTTAAGTGTTATTTTTGGTATATATGTACTTAGGGGGTAAGAATTGCCATGTCCGGCTTTTTTTTTTTTTTTTGTAGACTTTGTACACGTACAAGATATGATCTGAAGATGTCTCTTAAGAACATAGCAAAAAAAAAAAAAAAAAAAAGAAGAAGAAGAAAATGCCACTTTGTCGTTATTCACAAGACCGAAAATAAGTTGCACTCAGTGTGCGGGAATGGACGATTAGCAAGAAAATGGGGTGGAAATCAATTCAGAACCTTCCGAATCGCAGGGAGCAGGTATGTGGGTGGAGGGAGTGTGGAGGGGTCAACCAAATAAAATATTTTTTGTCTTAACAAATTTACATACGTTGTTAGCAAGACCGGGCAATTAATACTCGGTGCGAAGATCTGACAAGGTCGGATGAACTCAACATTTTTGGCCAACTCTCTGACATCACATTTGGCGCAAAACGGAATCCGTTGCGCCATTAAAAACTTGAATAAATACTGCTCCATGTGCCTTTGATATTAATATTCTTTATTTAAAAGAAAGTGTTGCTATCTAGTAAACGGTTGACATTAACGCAATGGCGAACACCGCACAATTGAGTTGATTGGAGATTATGTATTTAGCAAAAAAAAAACTCAAGAATTCCAGTGTCTTCGAATGCATTTTTGACTTACCTCTACGCATTAGTATGTTAAAAGTTTGTCCTTCATCTGCACCATCACGACATCAACAGCCGTCTCTTTGATGTCTTGAATCATTAATCATATATTACTTTTCACATCATATATCTCCCCTTTCATTTTATCCTCAAATTTTGAATTTCCCGGTACCAAGACGCACAGTTTTTATCCGAAAGGCAGCACGATTAAAAAACACTAAACAGCTTCCTCTAAATACAGAAACCTTCCAAATTTATCCTGGAATAAATAACATTCAACAACTGCAGTCTCGTGATTTATGACTCTCTATTGTCTGTTTAATATGCGTAAAATAAAGCAGTGTTATTAACTATGAGAAAATAGCGGGTATGCTAGTACATAGTCAGTGCCTAAGATGACAATTGTGAGTGTGGGCCAATGAGAACGCTCGGTGTGTATTGTGGGTGTCTCCGTTAGCTGTCAATCATTGCGCTTCTTGGAGTAATTTGGTAAGGTGTCGTATATCTCGACAGTCGAATACCTAACTATTATTGAGTAACACTTGTCATAATTACATCGATGCAAAAAGAAAACAAGAGAGAGTATGGAAGCAAGATAGGATTCTGCGAAAAAAGGATGAGTGCATACTTTCAAAATCTGCACTTTTTGTCAGATGTCTGTTTCTGATGCCTGAATGGACACTAAAGATATTCCAGATAGAGCTCAATCCACTAGTCACATTGGCGTAGCCACGTTTTTACAACTGGGGGGGGGGGGGGGGGACAAACTTTCGTAACGAGGGCGGGGGAGGGCGAAGGATACTATAGCCCCCACTCTGAAATGGGGGGGGGGTGAGCTTGGCCCCCCGGCGGCTACGCCTGTGAGTTCATTATATGTGTTCAGCGCGATCCTGGACGTGTATGCATGGTGTAAAGAGACTGTGGTGTCTAAAATTCATTGTATTCATCTTTTTTCTTATTGTGCTTGGTGACTGCCCTGTTTTTAAGAGGACTCGATTTACTTACAGAAACATTAATTATTCATTAGTGCCCTTTAACATTCCGCATTTCCTTAACAGCTGCTAAAATACATCGGACTGGGTCACCCCTCTCCCCCCATCATCCGAATTCTCTTATTCTACGCTTCTAAAAATAAAATAAAAAAGCAAGCAGGTTTCCATTCACCTAAATTCAGTGACCGGAATTAAGTATTTTCCTTTTGTTTGGTGTTTCCAGCAGAGCAGTTGAAGTTGGACATTTCAAATACAAAGGAATAAAATTAAGAAATTAACACCCTTTGCAAGAAAAACCTTTTATGGTATTGTGTTAGATCGTTTATTATGTCCTCATTATTTTTAGTTTGAACAAAGATGACATGACAACAAAAGTTTTAACAGTTGGTCAAGGGGTATTAGTATATGGGATGTATTTATTTGAATATGTTTAGAATTTCATGCAAAAAAAAAATCAGCTGCCGGTGTAACAGTATATCTTGCCCCCTGTGCAGCTTCCCCGGGAGGAAGATAGAATGGGCTGTCTTTCCCCCCACGGGATGAGGGGGGGAGCTAGACTAGTCTATCTCCACCCCCACCTTGTATTTTTTTGCCCCTTATTTAGCTTCCCCCCCCCCCACCCAGGCTAGCCTTCCCCCACCCCCCACATTTTTTCTGTGCCCTGTTCACCCCCAGCCATTCTAGCTTTCCCATATTTTTCTCCATTTTCGTTTGTTTCTGTTCCCTGTTCACCACCCCCCCCCCCTCCCCCCCCCCCCCAGCCATTCTAGCTTTCCCCTATTTTGCTCCATTTATGTTTCTTTCTGCTGCTGAATCAAAGGCACAATTGCAACTCGTCTTTATCCTCCTTGTAATATCTCTGTGATAACCGAAATTAGTAAGGTTAATCTGATTGTTTAATCTCCATCGTATTTACCATTGGCAATCACATCGCCGCTGTATTGAAGTGAAACGAACCACATCTTTTGCCTTAATTTATATTTTTGTATTGTAACAGGCGATTAAAACAGCTAGATATGAAATCTCCGGTAATTTTAAGTTGCTGCACAAGATTTAGTCCTGACTGTAAGTATAAACTTGAAGTTTTTTCACCACCTGGTATTACTTTCTAAATGGAAGATCAAGTTGAACAAACGACAAAGCGCTTTTTGGATAATGTGGGTGTTATTTATGAACATCTTAGCGATCCGAAGTATGCACTTGTCTCTCTAAAAATGCTAAAAAGGATATTAAGAGAAAAATAAAGAACTTTCTCATCACGGATGCCTTTTTATATTTTTGTTTAAATTATGTTGAATTTGGTCAATATGAAGAAATATTATCAAAATACATTTACTCATAAAAAAGTTGGTAGGGGAGCGGTGGTAAATATACTGGAAGGGGGAAGATAGTATAGCTTTCCCCCCTCCCCCGTGGGGAGCTGTACAGGGGGTAAGATAGCCTGTTACACTGGTAATTTTTGTTTTAACAAATCACTTGATCGTGAAATGAATTACATGTCCGAGGAATACTGGATTTAACAATATCCACAGTGAGGACTCCTGAGTAGGCTAGAAAACCAACCTGAGCCACCTCGCACTCTAAAAATGCAGTATACTATCATTGAATTCGCTAGTTTTAATTTTCATTTTATAGGTAAATTTCTGTAACTAAAATTGGGTTTTGTATCTGTTCAAATGCGTCTTTCATGATCTTAAGTGGATTTCTGTCTCTCCCTCTGATAGGAAAAGTCTTCATCCCATCGGAATCATATTTTAAATTAAATAACCCCCCCCCCCCCCATGTTTTGCGCGAAAGTTGAGGGGGGGGGGGGTATGACTCCGGGATATGTACATCACATCGCGAACGCAAAATAACAAGTGTGTATAGGAGAGGAGTGCTATTGCCCTTGGATTCTGCTGTGCTGAAATGGCCATGGTTCATTTGCTTCACCCACAGGAAAAAGGCTGTGAAATACATATAAAGACCCACCCCTTTCCATTACATATTCAACTGGAAGCTAAGCCATAAGTATCAGGGGAGGGGGGGGGGGGGGTTCTCCTTTGAGACCCAACAAGGCAGCAGATTAGCATTGACAAAGCTGCCACTTCCGAGCTGCTCGTCATTGATCCGACCTAATCGTGACATCGATCAAAAGAAAGAAAAAAAGTGTCACTTTGTGTGAAGCGGGAATTCTAAAATTTTCTTTGATTTTCTACAATCATTTGTCAAAAAGATCAACAATCTTAATCTCTGTTTCCATAAAAAATACTGAAAACCACACCCCATTCCGATAAGACGTATACATGTGATAAATACCGACTTCAAGAACAGAATAATATGGACAGGTTTTGAATTCAACAAATATGAAGGGGTTATGAGTTATGTGAATTTTGCATACCCGGTAAAAAACACCTCCCCCCTCTCCATTTTTGGTCACCCAGTAACCCCCCCCCCCCCCCCCCCCCCTTTATCACTTTTGCATATCCGGTAAAAAGCATTCACAATATCTTTCATTCGCTACTTATTGCAACTTGAAAACAAATCTTGCATTTTTTTCAGTTTTTAATATTTTATTTAATATTTATTTGCACCACATCGCACATAATCGTTGATCACTAAAATCTGTAAATCATGTAAATGCTAAAATGTACGTTCAGTAGAGTGTCCATTGAAAACTACTAAACACTAAAATACTATGGCCCACATAAACTAACTTAATTGCAATCCAATATAATTGCAATCCACAACGAGTGGTTATAGTACAATTGAACTCGTGACCCAACGAAATATGAGTGCATTTCCGGCAATGCAGGACAAAAGCCCCAGTGGTCAAAAGCCCCAACATTTTTACTTTCAAGAAGCAATGACTGGCGGGTTATTTATTTATTTATTATATTTTTTGGCTGACAGGGTGGGGGTTAGGGTGGCAAATTATGTGACTAATAAAAGATATTCAGATTGCAGCTAGCCTCGCCATACATATGTGTTTTTCGATCGTGTTTGATATTATTTGAAATTGACTGGTTGGTTGGTTGGTTGGAATTTCAATTTAATTGCACTTCATTTCATAGCTCAGGTATCAAAACTATTGCAACTGGAGCTTAATCAATCAGATTTGTGTGCTTATAACGTTGTGTATTATGTGGCAATTGCAATTATATTATTGTGAAAGGAATTCTTTACAACTTAGAAGTGTTTGTCATATTGTTGTAAATAAAATGGCCTTTTTAGGAATTGATCCATTAAAACCTGGGGTTGAAACTCTTAAATTTGAAAAATAATCAATCACACGCTATGTGGCAATTCATATATTACCAATGACCCCTGCGATTGATTGAATTGCTAAATGCAATGTAAGGGGCCATTCATAAAGTACGTACGCAATAATTCGTCAATTTTTGACCCCCCCCCCCCCCCCCCACGCTGTACAGTGCATGTCCAGTGGCCTGTACGCACGTACGCAATATGTTGTGCTGTATTGAAAAAAAAGTTTTTTTTAAACTATAATGCCAATTAATCAGTGACAAAATTGAAAGTGTACCTGCTAACATACATTAAAATGTGAATAAAATAGCCATTGCACTAAAAAGAGTATAATATTTAGTTTGTAAATCGATGTATTAGGTTATTGAATTATATGAAAATATGTTTGTGATATGCTTAAAAAATGCGTTCGTACGCAGCAGCCCGGACCCCCCCCCCCCCCCACCTACCTCCTGCACGCAGTGCGTACGCACCGACCGTGACCCCCCTCTGTGCCTACGCACTTTATGGGTGACCCCCAACCCGCCGAATTATTAAAATCGGAAATGGTTGATTTCAATTTCACAGTTGTGTTTTAAAATGCATTCAGTTGGAAACTGAGCCCTGAGCTTCGATTGATTTCAATTACCAAATTTCATATTCACACAACACAGCACCTTCACCCTAAAATTTGTATTGATTTCATACAACGCTTCAACTACATGGATCAATCAACGCATTGCAATTACATTCTGAAAATTTAAATTCCATTTTCAAATTCATTACGCCTTTCTTGTTTTGAAAGGTTTATATTTTATTTATTTATTTAATTTATTTTTTGAGTGGGGATGGACAAGTGACATTCAGTCCCCCTCTCAGAGGGATTAAACCTATCCCATATTTTTTTGAGGGGGGGGGGGGGGGGAGTTGACATGAAGGGGTTTAAGCTTGCGACCGTTTCAGTTGCATGCTGGTTCTTTGAAGTTTGAGATTGACATGGAGAGGCTAAGCTGTCTACCGTTCCAGTTGCAGGCTGCTTCTTTGGAAGCCGGAGGGAGGGGGGGGGTTGACATGGGTTGACATGGAAGGCTGATTCTAGTTTACCACGATTTTTTCTGGAATGAATGAACACGCAAAACAGTTGTCATGCATAGGAACCTCTTGAACTCGCAATTGTTGTTAAACTGTGTCCGATACTTGCATGTCACAATCTAAGAGTAAAGCACTATTATAGCCCACACTGTATGAAAAAAAAAACATATCACCACGGTAAAATGAAAGACAGAAAATTTGTAAAGTTAGACTATATTTTTTCAATGTATATTTTTATATTTAAAAGCTTTTATGGATTTTGTAAATTATGTGTCTTGTTAATTATTCTTTATTTCATTGTGGCAATTTCACTATTTTTGTCTTAACTGAAACTCAGGCACAATGCCGATTAACCTAGGGGTCCTCAATAAAACTCCTAATCCCTTTGTCTGTGAGGCCCAGGGATTAACTCTGCACACACTTCGGGAACAACAGAACAAATGTTTTGACATTTTGCTTTGAAACTGAGGAGATATACGATGGCCTGATTAGACCTAACAGGTCTTTGAGTACGTAACTCATGAAAGGTTAATCAAAGTTTGAAATATTAGCCATTTAAAAAATGCCTTTGTTAAAATGCCAAAAATAAAACTCAAGAGTGAAGCTTTGATGTCAAGTTAATTTTTTACTTCAAAGTTATTGAAACGAGTCAGCTCGCGTTTTCAAAGCTTTTTGCCTGTTGTGCCAGAACATATATGTCCATTCATAAATAGATATCCCAGCTTGAGTATTTATCGAAGCTTTTCAACACAAAACAAACTGTTAATCTCTTTAGTCTCTTGTTCAGAAACCTGGTTATGTAAAGCCCTGTTCAAAAAGGCAATCTATTTTAATAACGTTGTTATCCAGCGATTTTATGCTCTTTGTTGTGCAAACCTGGAGCAGGTTATGGATTTTGTATATACAGAGCACCTGCAGTAATCCTTCGGTCAATCAAGATGCTGCTTTGCAGGGGATAGATGGATCTTCGATGTATTTCACGCCTTTGTTTTGTTTACATGCCTGGCCGGTGAACTGACCATTGTTTGTATTTCCGCATGAGTAGAAGAACCTATCTGTGAATGGACACCATATTGGTAAATCAGACAGAATCAAATGTAGTCTCAGACTTGTAAAGAATATTTATTCAGCTTTCCATAGCTGTTGTGTGGTGACTTATGAAAATGATCCTCAAAATGAACATGTCAGTTCTGATATCTAAATACAAAATTGGAGTTTCACTTAGTCATAAAATTAAGGCATTTTTTCACATGCAATGATCATTTTGTGCGTTAGCAAACGTATTGGAATATGTAACAGGCTCATTCGTTTTCTTATATGCGGCAGCCACACAGGCCTCCACACGCTGGCGTGTTGCCAACACGCCAAATTCTATTATCACCTTTAATAAAAACTCATAGAAATTAAAAATTATATAACCATGAAATTTTATATATATCTTTAATTCAGCTGTAGATATTTGTAAATAATCTAGAGATATTTCCAAATACATATGTGTAATTATTTAGAGACTACCAAATATCTCGAGAAACAAATCGGGAAACTGACCAAACTGCCCCAATTTTCACAGAAGCACTTAATGCCCACCCCTTCCCCAAACCCAAGAACAAAGTCCATCAGAACAAAGCGTCCCTTTACCAACCTATATCCGTACAAAACCTTTGATATTCAACAGCAAAGATTAATAACGTCAGTGCCGGTTGTAACAGTATATCTTGCCCCCCTCAACAGCCCCATCCCCGGCCGCCGGGGGGGGGGGGGGGGGGAGGTAGACTAGGCTATCTCCCCACTGCCCACCACCTGTTATTTTTGCCACCCCACCCCCCAAATTGATATCACTTTCTAAAAGGAAGATAAAGTTGAACATACAAGAAAGCGCTTCTTGGATAATGTGGATATTATATATGATAATCTTAGCGATCAGGAGTATCCACCTGGGCTCTTTAAAATGCTAAAAAGGATATTAAGAGAAAAATAAAGGAATTTCTTATCAAGGTTGCCTTTTTATATTTTTGTTTTGATTATGTTGAATTTAGTCAATAAAGTAGTTCAAGACAGTTTTATACATTTTGAGCCCATTTATTCACATCAACAAATATTATACAAATACATTTGCACGCAAAACAGTTCGTGGGGTGTGGGTGGGGGGCTAAATATACTGGAGGGGGAAATAGCCTAGTATAGCTTCCCCCCCCCCCCCCCCCGTGGAAGGTAAGCTGTACAGGGGGAGGGGGAGGGTAACATAGCCTGTTATACGGGACGAACCATCAGGTTTGTCTACTTTGCTGCGGCACACAAATGCAATCTGCTTAAAGAACAGTATGTAAGACCGTGTGCTGATTCTTCACCTACTCCGGGTGTCACATAAGCCCCAGGGGGGGGGGGGGGGGGATTGGGGGGAGAGGCACTCAGGTGGTTTTGTTTAGTCGAATTTTAATGTTACCGAAAGGCCGGTTTGGTCATGGGGTACTTTACTTCTACCATAAAAAAAAGCGGTCTGGTGTGGTCTCAGAGGAACTTCATTCCTTCATGGTTTATTTAAAAAACAGAGCAATCGTTCGCGAGGGAAAAATATGCCTAACATTTAAATCACTTTAATTTTCAGCACAGGTTTGTCCAACGAAAACATTTCCTGCCATGAATTCCGTGAGGCAGCATTGCTCTCTTTATTATAGTAAACAGTGGTATTTTAGTTACATTTTTCTAAACAAACACGAGTTAACCACAGTGCTCGCGATCCCGTCGTTACCAGGTGTTGTGCCTCTGCATATGTTGCGGAGTAAATTTAACTTCAGGGCAAGTATACTTATCTGAGTAAAAGCCGTGAGCGAGTGAAAACTTGTTATCTGGATTGCGACCGAATACATTTATTTACAAGTACCACAAAAACTGAAAATAAAAACATAACCTATAAATATAATTCTTCGATCACCCCTGTCACCAAAAAATCATAAAACAATCTCTTAGGTATAGTTACAATCACTGCTTATGACCGTATTCATGATTAAAATACCTTTCGAGTATAACTGCAGTTACTAAACTTCTGTCCAGTATGCAGCTGCCTTATCTTTTCAGGATACCTTTAATGTTTTGCACGGTAAAATCAGGATAAGTATACTTCCCGTGACATTTGTATGGTAAATATGCTTATTTTGGTTCAGTCAGGGAAAGTATGCTTGCCCTAGGGTAAGTATACTTACATATATATTGTCCAAGGGAAAGTACACTTGCCCTAAAATTAGACCTAACCCTGTGGCATCTACACATTAGCTGGAGGGCTAAACTGGACTGTCAGACTTACAGCCGTTTCATATAAGAAACGTTTATTAATCTGAAATTGCACCAAGCCAGCACACACTAAATCTGCATATTTTTCAGAAAGAAAAGCTTTCTTCATCTCAGCTGGATGCAGTCTAGAAAATGAATCGCGATGACAATAAATGGGATCCATGCCAACCTTACCAGGGTCATAATTGCCTCGAGATCAAAAATTAAAGATGATCCACCGACACTGACGCAGTAAAACCTGACCCTAGACAAACCTGCATAGAATGAACTACTCAATAACGCGGACAATCTATTAACCTGCGGAAAGCCGAGTGAAGTGAAATTTAGTAATATATGTTAGATAGTAACATGACTGAAATTAATTGTTATTTTTGTTTTCAAAGCAAATATTTATGTCAAAGTAAGTTTGCCGTATTGGCGCCATTAACCAGAATTGGCATCAGCAGTTCGTTAATATCATATATCACAATTGAATTTATTCTGATTGGAAGAGTCGAGGTTTATGTGAATATTATATATATATATATATATATATATATATATATATATATATATATATATATATATATATATATATATATATATATATATATATATATATATATACAATTACTCACATGTGCAACTTCGTTTAATAAAGTAAAGATAAAGTTTGGTAACAGTGGTATTTGATTGCTAGTTGCTGGTTTTCTTTATAAACGTCTTTGGATGTCTGTTCTAGCACTTTTCATCTATACATTGTGGTGTTGAGTTGAGGCTGTTCCCTTTGTTCTATTTTGAGTTCAGTGACAAGATCGGGAGATGAGACAAAGCTTTTTTTCTTAATTAAGTCATTAAAATCTTTACAATCAAAGACCATTTGGATTTTAGTACTTCAGTTTAAGGCTGGTGTGGAAATGAGTCGTTACTTTCTGGTGTATACTACCTACCAACAGCATTTAATATATACCGTTTATAACTAATCACAAGGGCTTTCTTCGAGGAAATTAAATTATGATTATTCTTGTCGCCATAAGTCTAAGTGTAAAGCTCAACTAGCGTTTTGTACATACTTGGGCAATTATTGATGCGAGACTGCTGAATTTCCATGCCATACCACAACTAATTATTTTCTTCCCGTTCAGCGTATCTTTTCTTCGAATGTTGGGGTGGCCACACAAACACCTCCGCAAAATGCTTTACACATCGGATGACTAAAGTAACCAGGTCGAAAGCTACCCAATGATCTAGTAAGCCTGAATCTGATGCTATACCTTTATTGATCCATTAGCTCTGATATTGTCCTAGCTTTACACGCGAACCAACAGCCAGAAGGTGACTCCAGGTCATCAACTGTCCAAAGCCAAATACTCATAATTTTCAAGACACTCGGTGATTGCCCACAAAAAAGCAACTGTTCAACAATTTGATTCATACTGTATAACAAAAATATGGCGCAAACAGAAATACCATGCCACGGAATGCCATGAAGTGCAGGCTTCGACAAAAAGATTTGATAATATTACACTGTTTCCAAGCACCTAACTAAGTAAAGAATTTTATTGCTAATTTTGGCCAAAAAAAACTCAGAAAACATTTACTGAAGTGAGTTGGTACTGCTTTTTTGAACAAACACACTTGACAGATTGGTACAAGGCTGGATGTTTGGTGGATTACGCTGAACCATTAGTGCCTTGGAGAAAAGGCGTTGACATGTGGTCGTTGCAATATTTTCACAACAGCTTTTGCACAGGTATTGCATGGGAAATCTTGCTCAATGTTGAACCACTACACTATGGTTTCGAAACGATATAAGAGAATGCCTTCCTGATGTTTGTTCCTTCATAGAATCTTCTAGTGTGAACAAAAGACCACAATAATGTCGCACCTACACTCTCTGCCACTGACTGTTCTGGACGAGCCCTTGCAATACGAATACTGTATTTTAGTGACGTTACATTTCGTAATCACTCCTTGTAAAACGAAGCCTTATGGTAACTTATCAATAGTTTGACTGATGGATCAATGTAAAGACAAAGTGCATAGCAGCTTATGCTTGAGCTTACAGTCCATTTTCTGATGATATTATTATTAAAGGGGAAAAAACTGTCATATATCCGTTCGTGGTGAATATCATGTTCACGAAAGAAATTTCAATTTATCAAATTGCACTAGCAATTGTTCATCTCCTTACTTTTCATCAATTGTTCATCTCCATACTTTCCATATTCCATATTTCCCATAGTTTATGCAGTCCTGAAAATCTATCCTATACAGTATTTAAAATAGCAATGTGTGGTCTATTTGAACAACTAATTGTAGGTTAGCCATATGTATTGCTCTTAAAATGACCTGATACATTTCCTATACTGGCTTGTCTGTCGCATAGATCTGTGTGTCGACAGCTGGGCAATGCAGAAGTGTTAAACCAGAAAAGAATATTGTCAAACGTGTGATTATGCCAATGCTCCATGTGGACAAACGTTGGAGAGCAGTTGATCTAACTGATTCTGGTAATGTAACGTTGCCAGACATTGTGGGGCGTCCAGATCAACAGTTAGTAAACTCCGATTTGGTTCACGCCTTTAATAGCGCCAGCACAGGATAGACGGGACCAAATTTTTAACTATGGAGCCTATTGTAACCGTAATACTTGGAACTTATAACTGAAGAATATCTTGGAAAACTATGAGAGCTAAGGAATATGACGATTTAAAGGTCAGTGCCATCGAAACAGAAGACAATTTTCTAATCATCATTCTGGCAGCTAAAAGAACAAGGAGACATGGTGTGTTTAGTGATAATACAATGTTTCTTCATTACAGAAACGACACTTGACAACGTTTGTATGTGGACGGTGATAGCGGTTTGGAGGAGCATGTGTGTATATCCATCAAACACCGATGGGTGCATTGCCAAACCCTCAAAGGCATAATGAGTAAACTTTTTGAGGGTGGTGAACAGTTTTACTCGAAATTTCATATAAGTCGGTCCAGTACTTACTGAGATACACACCGCTATGTTTGTGTTCGGGATCTTTTATTTCCAGATATATTTTAAGGAGAAAGTTTTGCAGTTCAGCCACTGGACAAATACGTACTTCTTCCATTCTAAATGTGTCTTCGCCTACAGTTCCATGCCCATCACATAGATGCACAAATGCCTCTTTAGTTAGGTCTGTATACAATGTGCATTTAAAAAACAATGAATGTTTTTGTTTTATTTTAATAGTTCTTGTTTTCAGAGCCGCTATTCAGATACCTATCTCATTATGCAATTTAAATGTAGCTTTCTTACCTATCAGAAATATTTCTTAAAACTGAGGAATGAATGTGTCGTTCCGCTCCAGCAAAATTACAACGGATTTCAGACGATGGACTTAATCGATTTCAGAAAACACGATGCTTACATACATGCAAATGGATATCGTTACACTGACTTTGATGAATAATTGTTTTTATACTATAGTATATATGAATGTTAGGCAGCTGTGTGTTGTTTTACCCTCTATCATTGGTTATATAGAAAAACTACTGTTTAATACCCGTATTTTAATATATACACCAAGATTTAAAACTTATCATGATGCAGGGTGTCATTTGGGAATACAGTCCTGATTCATTTCACTTGCATTCCCCTGTAGCGTGACCTGTGATGCTGCAGAACGTAAATAGCTGCTGTGCTTGGAGCTCACCCTCATATAATACGGTAACATTTATCAACAGCTGGGAAAGTCTATGTTTTGTCTGGATGTGTGGCTAATAGTGTTTACTGTTAAGGGGTCGATGTCATGAATAGCTTAGTGCTTGTAAATTACGACACGCATTTTTCCACCCGTTTATTCGAATATAAATGAATTACTTCCGTAATTATTTTCTAATATTTATAGTCGTGGTGCAATTTGGTGTTTGGTAATAACACAGACAACCAAAAAAGTGGGAATGCATTAAATATTGACAACACCTATGCACGTCTGTCACGTCAATACACACATTTCAGTTTTTTCGTGACTTTTTATCGTTTCAGCTTTTTCTGTTCTCTTTCTTCATCTACCTCATCTTTGAAAAAACAGACAGATTTTTCTCTTTGTTTTGGGTTTCCGTGATTACTTGCACATCAAAGTCACACCCAGCATAGCCAAGTAACAATGATCGATCACTTCGATTGATTTACTTGCACCATTTACTCAACAAATTTATACATGTATGATGCACACAATCAAAGACTAACATTTTCTAATTAGCTACATTTCTCAGCAGCCTAAGAAACATTAGAAGTTCTAAAATCGTGTAGACGACGCAGCTATGTTGTTCTGTTTGGTGAACTAAAAAGTGAAAATGCATCAATGCATATATATATATATATATATATATATATATATATATATATATATATATATATATATATATATATATATATATATATATATATCTGTTACATTATGAACTCATGGTCAGTGGGAGGGGAGGTCCGTACGTTCCCGTAGGTTGAAGACAAACATTAACATTCTGCGCACAGAAAATGACGTATTTCATTTATTTTATGGCTCACTCCAGTGATACTTTTATCCTTTTTCAGCTTATAGCGGGCTGTTGTACATCCTCCGTATGCCTCGCCCTGTTATTGTTAGTAAATTTTACCGGTATTCATGAACAAGCTCACAAATATACAAACTTGTACCTTGTTTTGTCATTGACCTGAACTGTCTTCGAGGTGAAAAACACGTGTTGATTTGTTTACTGTTTATGTTTACATATCACCACGCGAGAAGAGAGGGAAACCTGAGGTCTGGAAGATATGCTTTAATGGAGGCGGTGCAATAAGTGTTCGAAAATATATACTCTTCTTTTTTCTATCATTTTATTTACGTACGGTTTGCTAGGCCTATAATAAAGTTTATTACAACTTTAACAGTTCTATATGTGGCCACAAAAAATTTGTCTTGAAATTGTTCTTCACATAAACATATGAAAGGTAAAAGAAAAAGACTGAACTGTTGCATCCGTAGTAGGGTGAAAAGGACAGTTCTGGGTCACTTGATGACGTCATACTGTCTGGAAGTGACGTCATACTGTCTGGAAGTGACGTCATCATGTCTGGAAGTGACGTCATACTGTCTGGAAGTGACGTCATCATGTCTGGACCGGAAGTGCTGTCTAGACCGGAAGTGTTGTCTAGACCGGAAGTGTTGTCTGGAGCGGAAGTGACGTCATAGCGTCTGGACCGGAAGTGTTGTCTAGACCGGAAGTGCTGTCTGGAGTGGAAGTGACGTCATCATGTCTGGAGCGGAAGTGACGTCAGGATAAGTGTAAGGATAGGCGCGGCCCTCCATGACGTGATAATGACGTCATGATGACGTCATACTGTCTGGAGCGAAAGTCTGGAGCGAAAGTGGTTTGGCCGAGTCAATCATCATGAAGCCAACGCACTCCACCTGTCAATCAGTGTAACCATGGCAACAGAGCCTTCGCTCCAGACAGTATGACGTCATCATGACGTCATTATCACGTCATGGAGGGCCGCGCCTATCCTTACACTTATCCTGACGTCACTTCCGCTCCAGACATGATGACGTCACTTCCACTCCAGACAGCACTTCCGGTCTAGACAACACTTCCGGTCCAGACGCTATGACGTCACTTCCGCTCCAGACAACACTTCCGGTCTAGACAACACTTCCGGTCTAGACAGCACTTCCGGTCCAGACATGATGACGTCACTTCCAGACAGTATGACGTCACTTCCAGACATGATGACGTCACTTCCAGACAGTATGACGTCACTTCCAGACAGTATGACGTCATCAAGTGACCCAGAACTGTCCTTTTCACCCTACTTTTCACCCTAGTAGGGTGAAAAGGACAGTTCTGGGTCACTTGATGACGTCATACTGTCTGGAAGTGACGTCATACTGTCTGGAAGTGACGTCATCATGTCTGGAAGTGACGTCATACTGTCTGGAAGTGACGTCATCATGTCTGGACCGGAAGTGCTGTCTAGACCGGAAGTGTTGTCTAGACCGGAAGTGTTGTCTGGAGCGGAAGTGACGTCATAGCGTCTGGACCGGAAGTGTTGTCTAGACCGGAAGTGACCTTTTTAGGCTCTGTTGCCATGGTTACACTGATTGACAGGTGGAGTGCGTTGGCTTCATGATGATTGACTCGGCCAAACCACTTTCGCTCCAGACTTTCGCTCCAGACAGTATGACGTCATCATGACGTCATTATCACGTCATGGAGGGCCGCGCCTATCCTTACACTTATCCTGACGTCACTTCCGCTCCAGACATGATGACGTCACTTCCACTCCAGACAGCACTTCCGGTCTAGACAACACTTCCGGTCCAGACGCTATGACGTCACTTCCGCTCCAGACAACACTTCCGGTCTAGACAACACTTCCGGTCTAGACAGCACTTCCGGTCCAGACATGATGACGTCACTTCCAGACAGTATGACGTCACTTCCAGACATGATGACGTCACTTCCAGACAGTATGACGTCACTTCCAGACAGTATGACGTCATCAAGTGACCCAGAACTGTCCTTTTCACCCTACTATCCGTAAGTTATAAAATAGTGCATATAGTGACGTTGAATTGACGTCCAAATGACGCCAGATTGTTGGCTGGGACGTGTTCTTTATGCTGTAACTTGCGGCGTACTTTACTGCTGGCCATGATTGACATTATTTACGAAAAAAAGCAGAGCAGTACTGACTTCTCCCGTGGCTCGGCGAGTCTGATCTAACGGCAGGCAGAAAGGTTACACCATGTGTTCAAGAGAAATATCGTTGTCTGAACATTTTTTTTCTAAAATTTTATTGCAAGTGCAGTAAAGGAAGAAGAATAAAATGTCAAATCAAGATGTAGTTTATGGCAACAGGAATGAGCATTAGTAATTATACCAAAATGTTCCGAAGCACTTCAAGAATGATATAATGAGTTATGTTTATGTCACAAATATTTACATTAAAATATACACATGTTGTTTATAACACCAACTTATTAATATTAACGCCAAGTAAAAGCCAATGATATACGCAATACTTAAAGAACAGAAGGAAGTCAGTATATAAAATACTACACCTAGGTTATAAACCTGGCCTCAGAACGGCACAAGACAGATTGTGTCGCCGACGAGGCTCGATCCGTAATAATCGGCTCCAGTGAACTGACAACTAAATTGGACAGCATATGCTCAAATTAGAAAATTGCACTCATATTAGTTCTTGATGTAGATAGCCAAACGCTGACACCTTTTTCTGCCCCCCCCCCCCCCTTCATTTTTTCTAAAACGTCGAATTACTAGTGTCTGTTGTTAGAATTGTTTTTGGTCTTGGGATATTCCAGAATTTATTCAGGTTTGGGGCAGGCAGTCAGAGGTGGATATACCGGTCATGTGGTTAGTAATGACTGAATGATTCCTGAAACTGTAAGGGGTGAGGGAGGGAGCTGTGGAGAAAGGCAACCATCATGACTTAGAATGATTATTACAACGGAAGGGGATTATCTTATCGTTTTTAAACGGGTTAATACACACTCTCTTCTCCACCCAGCTACTATGCCAATTCATAGCAACAGGAAGACTCATATGAAAATGTTTATGTTTCCAATTCAAGTGTAATCATTTCAATTAAATCTACTTCATAAATTAAAAAGTTAAAATTCACCCTTTCCCTACCCCCCCCCCCTCCCCACCCACAAAGCGACCAACTGTATGAATGATTTTGAGATGTAATCCCAACCAACTCTCCATCCCCATCCAACACTAAAAGCACTGCGCTGGACTCTCTTCTCTCTAACAGTAATGGGTCATGCAATTGACCTGTGACAGGTTTCACAGAATGGCACAGAAACAGCAGCAGCAATTGCCACGTCATTTCATTTTGCATGTTTTTATACTTTTCATATAATGAGTGCCTCACCATTTCAGAGAATTATGCCGTCTGCGAACGCAGAGGTCAACTGATATTTTTTTTAAATTATTATTCGTGTGCTTTTTTTAGTAAATTGAACTTCTCATAATTTCCCAGGGGATGCAACAGGCGGGCGACCATGTGGCCGATCATTTAAAGCAAACAACTTTTTCTTTTTGAATATGCAAATAATCTGATTTGGAATTTAATACCTTTTCCAGTATGCCCCACCCGGATATTTTGTCCGTCCACAGACATGATATTCTAGGCTATTCCTAGGATATCGTGCCCCCCTAAAGGATAACTTAGCTTCTTTGTACTTTTTTATTGACAGGCAGCCAAGGTATCCTAGGAAAACTTGGCTGCCTGTGGGGAAGGGGGCAAGTTATTCTGGGGGGGGGGCAAAGAATCTTAAGATATCTTGTTCGAAGCGGGAGTAGGGTAGGATATCCCGGGGGTAAAGACATCTTGTTACACCGCTCAAAATATGGCTCAGGGTTCGAAAGAAGCAAATATCATCCCATGAAATACTAACTCATATTTATTTGACCAAGAAATTCTATTTATTATTTTTGCAAGTCAACTTTCCATATGAATTTAGGGGGGCGGCAAGATATCTTAGGACACCGGAAAGCAGACATCTGCACAGCACAGGACGAGCGATAGTCAAGTATATCTGCTTCAAGCCTATAACTTTGAGACAATTTGTGTACGAATTTGTTGTGTCTGTTAGATGGAGCAGGGCTCTCAACAGATAACGTTTTCCCTTGGTATGACAGCTAATCGAGGCACTAAGGGAAAGTTATATCGGAGAGCTTGCATGCAAACACTCCGCAAGCTCTCCTGCTTACATCCGCCATCCTGGCGCAGCTGGCGCAGACATATTACCCCCGCTGACTCGCAATCTCCCAATAAAGCAATAACTGTGCTGCTTGCACTTCGTTGATACCATCCCTTAATAGAAATATTGTTTTTCTATGTTGTTATTTGATAACGAAAAACCAGAAGCAAATAATTATAGAGGTTTACTCTATAGTAAAGTGCTAAAGCTTCGGATCCCAGACTATAACAGACGATTAGACCAAGCTGCATGATAATTGTGACACTGAGAACAGTGTTTGTTTAATAATGTAGAATAAGAGTCGAGTATAATGCACAGATAGAAACCTTGAAAGAATAGCTAATTATCTCGCTGGATTTAGTCGCAAAGCCACTTGACAATACACTATCATGACTGCTAAGTAGTGCCGACAAGTACCAGCACAGGAGGTATATTATTCCGCGACAGACTTACTTGCCATAACAGCAAACCCCACCCCCTCCCACGCCACCTCACGCGCCAGCGGCAAAACCCCGCCATTACAGCCTACGGTAAATAAAGCACTAGCATCCTCGTCCCCATTGCTTTATACAAAACTACAAAAACATTCTTTGAGCATCCTTTTGCAATGGTCGTGTAGAGCCGTTTTTTTCTTTTTCTTTCTTTTTTTTTTTTGTCATTACTTTTTTTTTAAATTAATGAACTCGAATACGAAAGGTGAGTACAGTGGCGACTGGAGAGGTTATTACTTATAGCCTTGAAAATAACTTTCGACTAAAAAAATGCCTCAAACATCCTCAACAAAAGTGGCTTGAGACGCTTCTGAGGGGATAAAGATTCATTTTGTTCTTTTTTGTCAAAAGAGATTCAACCCATAGATAAATTTTTATCGTTGTTGAACACTTCACTTTATTGTGCTGACAGCATTTTCCTATTTCGTTAAACTAATCATTGTGACAGCTAAAACCGTTCCTTTCAGCATAAGTATTATCTCAAATCAACCCGTTCGATTTTAGATGAACACTTATTTTTTCCCTTTATTTCGTGCACTTAAGCCTGCAGTAAGCCGATCGGTTAAAAAACTCCCCATTTTTTTTTAAACCGCATCATTTCAAAGCAACGCCATATTTGTATTAAAACAACTAATATTATTCTCTTTCGAGGTGAATTACTCAATTTAATTTCCACTGTTTTTATTTCTATTCGATTATTTGTGTATTTACATATATGGATATAACACATGTTTCTCAGTGTCTGAAGAACATAATATGCTTACATAAGCCCTGGATATATAAGACTACTGGAATTCTTAACTCATCAATTTTCACCTATGAAATGAACGCTGCAAGCGTTTACCTTGATGCCAGGGGTCCATGACTTTTTAAAACAACCCCTAAACGCGGAATGCTAATTTTGAAATAATAACCTCTTTTTTCACCAATCGCGAAGTGAAATTCCGGAATAAAATTCCTTTATATAGGAAACGCTGATTACTGAATGAAAAATATTGCCTTTTTTAACGAAAGTGGCACTCGGTGCGGGCCGCGTCCGGACTCAGAATTACCCCCCTCCCCCCGGGGGGAGGAAATAAAAGTAACCAAGTTGTTAAAAAATATAGTTTCTGGAGCTACATAGTTTTTTGCCTCGATGAACTTTTGTTATCCAGCTCCCAAACCAGTGCTTTCATGAAATTATTAAAATTCTAAAAACAAATCTAAACAAACTGAACTTTTTTAACTGGCTGTAAACTTTCGACCAACTTCCAGAGATACTTAAATGTCTTTTAAACTGGAGTATTTAAAAATATAATCCAATAGACGACATATATAAAACACTTTAGCAAAAACGTGTCCCCCCTCCTACCCCACGCAAAATTCGCGACAAGTTTACTTCACATTTTTTAAATTCACAGAACCTTTTGTGGCAGCAGAATTTATTATTTAAACTGGCTGACACCAAGGCAAAAATTTAAATTTGGAATATTAAGCATTTTTGTGCTAATGTAGCGGCCTAGCTTATTCGCGTAAGTAAGGCGGTCGTACTGGTTCGAGTTTTTCTAGCGATTTTTTCTGTTGTAACGTTTGCCTCTGCAACAAAATTAAGCAGCAGTGGGCCCGGTGTAATGAAACGTTTTGACCCCTAAACAAATCGACCCCCCGGTCGATATGTTTTAAAACAAACAGACCCCCCAGTCGATTTGTTTTAGGAAAGCCCGCCATAACAAACAGACCTCCCTTATAATAAAATGACCCCCTACAAAAAATCATGTTTAAATATAAAATGGAAGTAAAAAAGGTGCATATGGTTTTTAGATTCTATTTGAAGTATTTTCTACCTCTTGATGTAGTAAATTATTATTCTGAGCCATTGAAATGCCATTACTGAGCTTGGACAGATTTTTGGGTGACTGTATAATAGTGGTGTTGAAAGTGTTTTCGTGTTTGAAAATGTAGATGTTAGTTGCTAAATAAATTGTTATTCATGGATATAGTTTTTATTTCAATTAAAGAAAGTAATAAGGTGTCCATATGTGGAAAGAAATAAATAAATCAACAAAAAATAAGAGGGTTAAAACATTTCAGAGGGGGTCTGTTTGCTTTAAAACAAATCGACCGGGGGGTCTGTTTGTTTTAAAACAAATCGACCGGGGGGTCGATTTATTTTGGGGGTCAAAACGTTTCCTTACACCGGTGTAATGAAACGTTTTGACCCCCAAACAAATCGACCCCCTGGTCGATTTGTTTTAAAAAAAACAGATCCCCCGGTCGATTTGTTTTGGGAAAGCCCGCCATAACAAACAGACCTCCCCTATAATAAAATGACCCCCTCCAAATAACCATGTTTAAATATAAATTGGAAGTAAAAAAGGTGCATATAAATATATTTTAAGCATTGTCCACCTTTTGATGTAGAAAATTATTATTTTGAGCTTTTGAAATGCCATTATTGAGCTTGGACAGATTTTTTGGTGACTGTATGTTAGTGGTGTTGGAAGTGTTTTCGTGTCTGAAAATGTAGATGATAGTTGCTAAATAAATTGTTATTCATGGAGATTTTATTTCAATTAAAGAAACTAATAAGGTGGGCATATGTGGAAAGAAATCAACAAAAATAAGGGGGTTAAAACATTTCGGGGGGGGGGGGTCTGTTTGTTTTAAAACAAATCGACAGGGGGCCTGTTTGTTTTAAAACAAATCGACCGGGGGATTCGATTCATTTTGGGGGTCAAAACGTTTCCTTACAGCGGTTGGTACTTGTAGGGCTGACCTCTGGTTTTTGCCTGCTCTAAGCAAGTCTGTTCTCTGTTGTTATTCTTTCCTAATACAGTTCCCTTGTATACGAAAGCCTGGAATGAAGAGCATTCACTTATTCCATTCCTTTTTTTCTACGAGGCCACAATGCTTAAACGTCAATTAACAGCAGCAGATAATCAAGTGCCATTTCTATCTCACAAAGCCAAATCTGTACTCGCTCTTGGGAAATTTATTTTCCATATCTCAGTCAAATAGTTTTACAAATAAACTCCCTTGCTGACGTAACTAGCTATTCATGATTTTGGGACTGTTTTTTTTCCATCTCCCTGGTCGATATTAGGCAATGATTACATTATTAAAAAGAGATCGAGACACTAAAGGGAATTCAAATGTATTCAATAGAGACTTGTGGCATCCCCAGTAAACATCGAGACGTTTATCTGATGTTGACTTGTTGTCAACGCAT
>OX457029.1:37279757-37308367 GCA_949752745.1 Protula sp. h YS-2021
ATATATATAGACGCTGTCTGGTAACTGGCCTGCTTTCACAAGCGGTGTCTTTATTTATTTTTTATCTTACGCAGTAAGAATATTTTGCAACTATTAAAGTCAAAAAGACTATATACCTGAAATAAAAGCTTATTTTAATGCGACCAAGCAGTGAGAGAGGAATCAAAGGCTTTTCTTCACTCAGGTCTGTTTCAATTTACTACTCTTTTTTGTGTCGTCACCAATTGAGGTATGGGCGTGCACAACTCCTCCATCCCCCAAGCTCAACCTAATGGGTGTCTTCGACGAAATAAAGACGGAACGATCAGCAAAGATTTTTGTCATTTAACAGAAAACCGGTGTTTGATGTGTTTCATATCCATGGAATTCTACGCCCCGGTCCTCTGTCCCAACATCGGCTTTAATTTCAACCCCAGGCATTGCAACCGTGCCCAGACAACGGTTTAAGCACATTGTATTTTCTTACAATTTAAAACCACAGCGGTTTTTATAGTGAACAAACTACCAAATATACAACCAGAAAAAGTTTATGGGTTTACCCATAACGCACCCTTAAACTTTCCTTTTTTAAAATCTCCTCCGGTTGAATGTGGAGAGAAAGGCAGCACCTCCCCTCCCCCCCCCCCCCCCCCCTTTGCGCTGAAAGTCATCAATGTCTGAAAGTTTGACAAGCGTGTATTTCACGTGAAAGACCGCATTTACTAAACGTCCTCCTAATTATCGGCGAAATCGCATACGTGTAGGTCGGCCCTAATTTTTATGTACCTTAAGCGGGGTTTACACGGTGCGTTTTTGGTGTATGGGCTTGCTCATGGCAGCAAGCTGTATCGTGTAAACACAAAGTTTTTATGATTTTAACGACCTATCCGTCGTCACGCAGCAAGCTCGCGGAAATAGAGCCCGCTCTATTTGTTCGTGAGCACAGATATGATTAATCAGACCACATGCAAGAGATTAACAATAAGTGTCTCAACTGGATGCCAGGCCAGTTGCTTAAAGCCATAAAAAGTGGGAAAAGGAGCCACTTTTAAACCCCCAGGCAAGTAGGGCAGCTTGGCCATTAAAATGTAGTTATGTGGTAATCAAGGAATTCGCTGCTGCACTGTGTAAAATTTTTGAATTTCGATGTACGCTTTGCTCGTGATTTTTGCATTTGAGCATGCTCTGCCGTGTAAACCGGGCTTTAAACAATGTATAAAAACCGACATTAACACTAACAAGGCAATGAAGTTAGCAAGACACATGTAATTGATGTGTTACAGTCATTTGACAAACACTAAACAACAAAGAGGTTAGCCAACCCCACAAGCTCTGTTATTAACGTCACTCCTAATATATGAATTTGTTTTAATTTTAAGAGAAATTGTAAACCATAATTACAGGCTGCAGCATTATAAATCAGTGTTGTTGAAATTTAAATATGAAATATATACGATGTAGGGAATCGCAAAGCAAATGCGACGAAAGATTTAGTTTAAACCGTATAAAATAAACACATCGTACGATGCCACTTACACCCGTTTGACCCACACAAAATGAAATCGAGACAGGGAACCGAGACTCCACAGCGAGGGTAGACGTATAAAAATATACAATTTTTTTCTTCTTATTTTTTCATGGGTCACGCGTTCGCTGACTTATACAAGGGCTATTTTTGAAGTTATTCACATTTTCGTACTTAGTCACTTGTTTAACGTCGAGGTTTAATTTCTCGATTTATTATTTTTCGTTATGTTACTTTGCTTATTGCCATTTATTTATTTAATTATTGTCGTTAGAGCAGATGGTTGAATAGCTTGGGTCAAATTCATTTGAAGAGCAGTTTACGTCTTAATAAACACAGAACACTATTTATAGTGTCACATGCGTTACTGACTAAAATATCTAATATCTGGTGTACGCGATAAGAAATCACTTCACCAAATCAATAACCTTCCGTCGAAATGAAAGCTCTTTTCTTAAATATCGCGTTTTACTTTACGACATTGCAGTTGAATCTTTTGTTTGTTTGTTTGTTTTTTTTTAATTTTCTCTTAGTTTGTCTAGATGATGCAGGGGAGGGGGAACCCTTGAAGGGGAGTAGTTACATAGAGTTATTCAGTAGCAGTGAGCCACCCGGTGTAACAGGCTATCTTGCCCCCCCCCCCCCCCTGTACAGCTTCCCCCAGAGGGGAAGCTAGACTAGGCTAGCTTGCCCCCCCCCGGGGGGGGAGAAGCTATACAGGGGGCAAGATATACTGTTACACCGGGAACGGAAGCACGAGCGAGAAAAAAATGGCGGGTGATAGAGGTGTCGGGCTGGGCAGAAAGTCCACTGAAGAGTTGACGTCTTAAAGGCTTAAGTATTTAGAAAGGTTCTAAACATTTTCACGAGTTTTTCATCCTACCCCATCCTTCCCCAACAGCATTATTATCATCACCGCTTACCTTTCATGGTAATACGTAGAACTCTCTATACATTCATTTCTAATCCTTCACTTTCCTGTCCTACAGCTGTAGAAATATTAATCAAGCATGAGCTTGCCGGTGTAAGTTTGGGTATATTATTTACCCCACATATAGCCTCTTTGTGTGACAACTCAGCGTATCACAGTCACGTTACTGAATGCATTCAATTCTGAGTCCATATCCAACAACCTGTTTCAGTCCTCTATCAACAGACAATGCAAGGTATAAAGGGATGCTATTTCTTTCTTTTTTTTTCTCTCTCCTTTTTTATTGTTTGTAAAACCTTTCAACAGAGAATAAGATTTTCCGGGACGAAATGTCACAGCACTCTAACCATCACTGAAGCAAAGAGCAACAGCATGTTTAAAAGCTACAAGAGAATGTTTTCTTTTTCTCCGCGGCAGGCTAATCACGTTCACTGGGCACAGCCATAAAGTGGCCCTGTACGGAAGCATAGAGTTGCCGGACGCATATAATACATTGTCTGGTTTGTGATCTGATTATGTGAAAGAAAATAAAAACCTGTCAACATTGCGACGTTAGATAGCCCTCACAACCGACGTCGGATCAGCATTGGATTTCGGTTGATTATGAAAGTAAAAATAACGTCTAGCTGCTGACGTTGCGTAGTAGTAGTCGGTATTCAATCAACGTTGTAATTAGGCTAACACAAATAGAAGTAAAACTAACGTCAGTCCCCCGAAGTTGTATAGACGTCGGGAAAATAGTTATCTAGAATCGCCATATCAATTTGACAATCTTAAGGTGTTGTGACAGCCCCTAGGTCAAATACCCCAACTCTTACGTCATCCGACTTCAAAACTGGAGGTTAAAAATTATAATTTCAAAATCTTTTGCTTGATTGCCCAATGAACATTATAATGTCTTTTCAAGATGCACATGTCCATTCAGCTCTAACTGTCCACCTGTCCGAATCGATCAATAAAACTTGAATCGGCCTAAAAGCCGCAATCTGCGGTCTTTTTCTCTGCAGTGTCTTTGGCAAATATTAGCTAGATGCCGACAAACAGACAATGTGAAGTCGTTAAGAAAACAATGTTGTACAGATGTCGAGATCACAACCGAATACCTAATTGACTAGATATTGCTTTCAGAAATGGAAGACATGGCAGGCAATTTAAAGTATTAGAATATGAGTGGCTCGACTTCTTTTGCTAAATACTTCACCTTAACCAGGTATCGCACATATTTTACCCTAGGGTCCGAGGATGGGGGTCCTGCAAGTGAGAGGTCTGTAGAAATTAGTTCGTTTACTTAGTAGATAAATGACAACAGTAATACTCCATTTTTCCTTCGACAACGTTTGCTTACCTCCACCTTTATACGGGATTTCCCTCATTTGCGGTATCGACGCATAAATTGTGAATTGAACTTTTCTACACGTGGAGGCGTATCATGTGAACAAGCATGTCCAAAAATTGCCTTATATGGGAATATCCGAAACACGCGGTAATATAAAAATAAGAGACACCCGATTACCCATCATTCCTTTTTATGCGCGGAACAAACAAGACGTATTTTTTGGGAAGAATCTTTTCAAGATTTTCTCTTCTTAGGTTCCAGGACAGAAGGTGCTTATTTAGTTTTTGGGATAACTTTTACTTATAAATAACAGGTTTTTATGTTACGATGGGAGGTTTAAGGCGTTATGAATGGAGACGCGAAATGGCGCCAGGAATCGTAGTGTTGCCCTCAAACACGGTCTTTGTCACCGTAACGTGTTTCTCGGTTCTCTCCATCGGTTAAAAGATTCGTTCTTACCTGGAGGCACCCGGAGCTGTGAAATCTGACCGTCTGTCTGGTTGTTAGCGTCAGATTGAGTGTGAGAGAGGCACGGAGACAGGCGGTGGCTCTGGTAAGTTCTCTCGTTGCCTGCTTCAAAACCGCTCCATCTAACCCCAGCGCCACTGGCTTGCCAGGGCTGCTGAGTCTGAATTAACAGGGCGTTGATCGGGCTTATAGCTAGATTCACGAGGTTACGGCCACATCGCCTGCCCCTGTGGGCTTGCAGGGACTTTGAGTGGCACTACCCCTCCCCCCTTTGGGTAAAGGCACCGATTTGAAGGCGGAGAGCCAAGCGGCTCTCCCAACTTCGGTGACAGGGTTAGTAAGAGTGGGTATTCCCTTGTGGCTCCACAAGTGGCACTATCCACGTGGGTATTCCCTTTGTCGATAGCCTACCCGAGGTTGTGAATCTTTCCCTCTTCTCCTATTCAGGCATAGATAGGATAAGGGGTAGTTTGGAGGAGATAACTAATTAAAGTTTATTGCTTGAGTACTCATCGCAGATTTCCGTTTCAGACATGACGGAGACAGAGTCACCTATGCACAAGTGGGCATCCATCTTTCGCAGGCAACTCTCACTTCCTCTGTGACAAGTGTAAACCTCAGAAGGGCTCTCCCTCTGCGAAGAGCATAGTACCTGCCCCGAGTGTGAATATCTCACCCCTTCAGAATGGAAAGCAATAGACACAAACCGTAAAAAAATCAGAGACGTAAAGAATTGAGGAAGGAACGCAGGAGGCAGAAGGCTGTCTCAGACACAAAAGAGACACCTCTGGCCGAATCCTCTCTGCCGGCAACACTTCAGACCACCCAGTACGGAGCTTCAACACCAGGTAAGAGTAGAAAAGGGTGAAGCTCAACCACTTTGTATCTTCAAAAACTGGATACAGAATACAAAAAAGCCTTGAGGGATGCCTGGCTATCACATCGACACCCCATCACGAGGGCAACAACTCTGAAAGGCGAAGAGGTATCTGTGAAAAGTCTCAGTCGCAGCAGCTCCCCCATCTTGATTATGCACAAGGGAGAGTTAGGTATCCCCTTGTCGCAAAATCTGGATCCATAAGGAGCCACACCCGCTGCCACCAGTGAAAAATCGAGCCAGAAGGTGGCTCCAGGACTAGGGTGGGTAAAGGAAATGGCGACCATGAAAACCCTGCCGGAGCAAACGCAAGGACAGCTAGTCTCACTGCACGCTCCTATTACACACACGGTGCCATCATCCGTCACACACACCGACAGACACGAGGCAGTGATGAGGAGTCGGCAGAGATTCCTCCATCAGGCCACACATCGACATTACAGCCCCGGATACGGATATCAAATCTAGAACCAGCTTTTCTATACTAATTTCCCTGACGGACAAGGGAACTTCCCGCCAGCGAAAAAGGAGCAGGAATCAGACGAAGACATCGAGTCATCACACTTGGCTTCAGAGGAGGAAGCAGGAGCAGGAAGAAGAATCTCTAACTCAACCCTTTGGCCTCCTGGACGGTCTGTGCTCTCCGACAACAGGGAAACAGCACTGGCGAGATCCGTCGGCGGCAGGCAGACGCCCTTTCCGCACCCCATCTCCCCCTACCCTACCGTCCCAAGAGACTCCAAGATCACGACCTCTGCGCGAGGACATTCCATTTAAAGACGTAATTAAAGAAATAAAAAGGAATGACAGGGGTCGAGGCGAGCCTCCTATTCGCTTAACCTCCCAGAGCCAAAAGAGGCATTTTTAGCATTAACTACTAGTGCTTGTTTTGCCAATACAGTAGCGGCCAGACAAAGGGAGTTTCAACGGATGGATCCACATCTTTAAGCAACTATGGATCAGAGTAGCCACCTACAGATAACATTATCCCTATGGAATCCTCGAGCAACCCCTCGGATATACCCCTGGTACAGAAAGACGCTAAAACGCCAGAAGGACTAGCTCGTCAAGCTTTAGACATCGTCGATGGTGCAGTTTCGCAGAGACGCCTATCTTTTACACTGTTGATCATCTGTGAAGCCGGCTCTAGAGTAAAGACATTCGAACATTCGTAACCAGTCGGAGCTATTCCCCCTACAGGACGTGGAAAGAGTAAACCTGGTAAACAGGGCCTTGTGCCAGGACCTTGCTCTGATGTCTCGCCCAAGGCGTCCCTGTGGAAGAGCTTCTGAACTGCAAAGACTCTTGGCCCGTAGGAGGAAGACTAAGCTACTTTTACAAAATTTGGGCTTAGATGGGAGCACCAAGTTGAGAAGTCAATTGGCTCCGACAAGGGTACTCCCTTCCCTTCAAGAGGGACAACAGAGGCAGGTGCCTCAAAGTACCCCTCCATTTCAAGGCTGAGAAACACATAGCCACCTGCTACAACCAGGGCTCTCCAACACGGAGTCAAGCTCTCCAACAAATGCTAAAAGAGCTATTAGACAAGAGAGCCATACATTAAATGCCAGATTGCGAACTGAGGTTTTTACAGTTGGGTATTTCTAGTCCCCAAGAAAATGGAGGGTTGGAGACTAGTCATAGACTTGTCCGATCTGAACCAGTCTCTAAACTCAGACACCTTACAGATGGACACGGCCCAAGTAATCAAAGAAATTATACAAGCGGGCAGTTTGGGGACCTCGATAGCTCTGTCAGAGGCCTACCTCTATATCCCAATAAACCAGAAGAGCCACAAATACCTATGTTTTCAAATACGATACTGATTAAGTATCGTATTTGATATACAGTGGTTCTAAAATCAAACATTGCCTTCAGGGGTCAGACACACATAGCTACAAAAGGGACACGGTCATTCGAGGAAATCAAACTTACGGCCCTTCAATGCCCCATACCACAAGAAGAGCCAACACCTACACTATGCCCCGTGCGGACCCTTAGGAAATATATGGAGCTATTCAAAGATTATAGGGGACCAAATCAGAAAACCCCAATCATATCATTTAGAGCCAGTGTAAATAGAGATATATAAAGAAACCTCTCTAACTATAACACGGGTAATTTTAGGCACTCCAGCGCCCAATCAGACTCACAATTCCTATTCCACTCAAATCAAAGCCCATCAAGCAAGACAAGTAGCCAATTCTTGAATGCACTACATAATGCTCCGCTAGACGATAATCTACGCACAGGATGCTAGCCATACCCGAACACCTTTATAAAATTCTAACTAAAAGAACAGACTGTTTTATTTCTAGAGATCGTATGATTGTATCAAAATAAAAGCCACTCCGAAAATATGGCTCCTCCCATATGATCAGAGTCTCAGAGTTCTAACATGGTTTCGTTAGAACCGATCTGTTCATGGCTCCACCCATATGAATTGTTAACTGTCGTTCTCTAGTACATGTGATTCTAACTTGAAAATACGTGTCATTGTATTCAGAATTTGTTATTTATTAAAGACTCGTTGAAAGACCTCAAAGGTACTTTGACGTCTTTTATTTCTGTCATACAATACATATATCAGTTAAAGCGTAGTTCGCATTTAAAGGACTTTTACACGAGGCGTGCCACGCGGGTTTTACCCCGACGCCAGTTTCTAATCCCGTATAAAGATGGAGATAAGCGAACGTTATCTTTAGCGAAGTAAAAGTATCGCTTTTCGGTCGAAAAATGTTTTTTTCGAGAAAAAGCGCAGTTTATAATTTTTAGTTTATAATGAACTATTTTACTCCCTCCGTATACTTAGTTGGAGCGACGCGGTATGAGATATGCGCTGGGGGTCGGTTTTAATTTTCCTGTAGTAAGTTTTGAATACAACAGTATGCATGAACAGATTTGTAAATCTGAACATTTTTAACTTGTTTTTTTGTGTGTGACAAATCCAGTTTTTCGCTTCCTTTTTCAAGGATTTGTGAACTGTTCATGTCTACATATCACTACGCGAGAACAGAGGAACAACTGAGGTCTGGAATATATGCGTAAAAGGAGGCGGGGCACCAAGACTTGTTCGTAAAATACTGCCCTCTTCGTTTTTTCTATCATTATATGTCTCCCCCTAAGGGAGACATATATAGCATTTGGTGTGTCCGTCCGTCCGTCTGTCTGTCCGTCCGTCCTTCCGTCTGTCCACAGTGAGTTCTTATAAAATTAATCGATTTTTCTCAAAACATACATACATATTGGGGTACATGTCTAGATGATGCCTGTGTTATTTTTTTCGTTCCTTCAAAAATTATATTTTTGGCAAATTTTTGAACATAGGGGGGGGGGGTTCGTGCATTTTTCACTTTGGCAGGCTATATCTCCAAAACAGTTGGTTTGATAAGGCTCAGATGTCGCAAGAAGAACACACATATAGCGCAAATGTATAGTGCAAAGTTTTTCTTTATTTCCGCTGAAAATGTATTTTTTGGCGAATTTTTAAATTTTTGATTTTTAACTTTTTTGGGCCATATTGTTGCGATATCTCCGAAACGGTTTGTTGGATTAGGCTGAAAAGTGGCAAGAAGAACCCATGTATAGTGGAAATGTATACTGCTACGTTTTTCTGTAAAAATGTATTTTTGGCGATTTTTTTTCAATTTTTTGGGCTCGCCAATGTTGTACTTTTAAGCAAGGAATTTTTTCCACGTGACGGATTGGGGGGCGTGTGAGACATATCCGTTTTTGGTTTAACAAAAACACTGGCCGGTCTAGTTTCTTCGTGTATGGCAAACTTTGTAACATTTTTATGCGGTGAAAATTTCCACATTACTAGTAGGGTAGAAATAAGAGTTCTACCACACATTTGTGGCAGAACTCTTAAGAGTTCTACCACAATGTGTGGTAGAACTCTTATTTGTATGTGAAGAGTTGTGCGGCAGTGTATCGGGCGCAGATAGAGTATGACGAAAGAAAACGTCATTTGATGCAAGGATTGCGATAGCGATAGCGAGCGAAAGTGTGTTTCCGGTGAAAGGTCTTGAAACGTCTGGAGTGAAAGGGTGTGTGTGCGGAGACGGGGTGGGGTGAAAGGGTGTGTGTGGAGAGAGACAGAGAGACAGAGACAGAGACAGAGACAGAGAGAGAGTTATAAGAGTTTTATTTAAAAAAAAAAGCATTTCCCACACATTCTCATGCATACACATAGCGGTGAAATTCCTGTTGATGTTGAGACTGAAAATCCCTCCATGTTTCATAGAGGAACGCCTGGTAGTCGACATATACCTCTTCCCATAAATCGGCATCCTTCTTTGAGAAATGATAGGCCGCCAGGCGTTCCTCAGTGAAAAATTCTTTCTTAAACTGCATATTATTTTTTCGACACGTCTGCTCTCTACAAAAGTTGGAAAGCTCTGCAGGCAATGCAGGCAATGCAGGCGGAGATGACGAAATGTGTGAAACGTCAGACCACCCCCCCACCCCTCCTTGTCAATACACAGAGTATTGACGACCACCCCCCCCCCACCCCTCCCCAATCGCGTTTTCGCCGTTGGCGTCTCGAGTGAAAGAGGCTGCTTACGGGACACACTGGGGAAGAGTATGTACACAGCAGCAACACTTGCTTGACGTTTGGCGTTTTCGCCGTTGGCGTCTCGAGTGAAAGAGGCTGCTTACGGGACACACTGGGGAAGAGTAGCACAGCAGCAGCGCAGCAGCACTTGCTTCACCTTCTCGTTGGGCGTCTCGAGTGAAAGAGGGCTGCTTACGGGACACACTGGACCACGGTCTATTGAAACGTCAGACCACCCCCCCCCCCACCCCTCCCCAAAAAAAAAAAAAGTCGAGACGTCTCGAGTGAAAGGGGGTGTGTGCGCCGAGACGGGGTGGGGTGAAAGGGTGTGTGTGGAGAGAGACAGAGAGAGACAGAGAGAGACAGAGAGAGAAGAAGGTGTGTCTCGAGTGAAAGGGTGTGTGCCGTGCCGAGACGGTGTGGAGATAGAGTTTTAAAGCATTTCCCATTCTCATGCATACTTTTCCAAACAGAGTTGTTCTCGAGTGAAGGAGGGTGTGTGTGCCGAGACGGGGTGTGGGGTGTGTGGGGTGTGGAGAGACAGAGACAGAGAGTTTTTTTTTTTTGAAAGAAGGCGTGAGTGTCTCGAGTGAAAGGGTGTGTGCCGTGCCGAGACGGGGTGTGGAGTGTGTGGGGTGTGGAGAGACAGAGACAGAGAGTTTTTTTTTTGAAAGAAGGCGTGAGTGTCTCGAGTGAAAGGGTGTGTGCCGTGCCGAGACGGGGTGTGGAGTGTGTGGGGTGTGGAGAGACAGAGAGTTTTTTTTTTTTGAAAGAAGGCGTGAGTGTCTCGAGTGAACGAGGGTGTGTACGCCGAGACGGGTGCCGCATTGTTGCATGCATTGCAAAGCACGTCCGTTGAAACGTCAGACCACCCCCCCCACCCCTCCCCAAGCGAGAGACGAGAGAGTGTGACGAAAGAAAACGTCATATGATGCAAGGATGCTGCTGCATGGATTACGATTGCGAGGGATTGCGAGCGAAAAGTGTGTTTCCGGTGGAAGGATTGGGAAAGGTTGTAGAATGGTGCAATGGTAGAATGGTATGGGGGGGGGGGGCTTGTGAAAAAAAAAAGTCGAGACGTCTCGAGTGAAAGGGGGTGTGTGCGCCGAGACGGTGTGGAGATAGAGTTTTAAAGCATTTCCCATTCTCATGCATACTTTTCCAAACAGAGTTGTTCTCGAGTGAAGGAGGGTGTGTGTGCCGAGACGGGGTGGGGTGAAAGGGTGTGTGTGGAGAGAGACAGAGAGAGACAGAGAGAAGAAGGTGTGTCTCGAGTGAAAGGGTGTGTGCCGTGCCGAGACGGTGTGGAGATAGAGTTTTAAAGCATTTCCCATTCTCATGCATACTTTTCCAAACAGAGTTGTTCTCGAGTGAAGGAGGGTGTGCCGTGCCGAGACGGGGTGTGGGGTGTGTGGGGTGTGGAGAGACAGAGAGTTTTTTTTTTGAAAGAAGGCGTGAGTGTCTCGAGTGAACGAGGGTGTGTACGCCGAGACGGGTGCCGCATTGTTGAAACGTCAGACCACCCCCCCCCACCCCTCCCCCCAAAAAAAAAAAAGCCGAGACGTCTCGAGTGAAAGGGGGGTGTGTGTGCCGAGACGGGTGCCGCATTGCAAAGCATGTCAGACCACCCCCCCCACCCCTCCCCCAAGAATCTCCGAGACGTCTCGAGTGAAAGGGGGTGTGTGTGCCGAGACGGGTGCCGCAGTGCAAAGCATGTCAGACCACCCCCCCACCCCTCCCCAAGAATCTCCGAGACGTCTCGAGTGAAAGGGGGTGTGTGCGCCGAGACGGGTGCCGCATTGTTGAAACGTCAGACCACCCCCCCCCCCCCACCCCTCCCCCCAAAAAAAAAAGTTGAGACGTCTCGAGTGAAAGAGGCTGCTTACGGGACACACTGGGGAAGAGTATTTACACAGCAGCAACACTTGCTTGACGTTTCGCGTTTTCGCCGTTGGCGTCTCGAGTGAAAGAGGCTGCTTACGGGACACACTGGGGGAAGAGTATGTACACAGCAGCATTATTGCTTGACGTTTCGCGTTTTCGTCGTTGGCGTCTCGAGTGAAAGAGGCTGCTTACGGGACACACTGGGGGAAGAGTATGTACACAGCAGCATTATTGCTTGACGTTTCGCGTTTTCGCCGTTGGCGTCTCGAGTGAAAGAGGGGCTGCTTACGGGACACACTGGGCCACTGGGAATCGCTACCAGTGCCACTTGCTTCACCGTCTCGTTGGCGTCTCGCTTGACTCAGCAGCGGATGGTTGGGTATAAAAGAGGGGGGTTGTGTGTGGACCTTATCAGTACAGTGTAGCAGTGTACAGTGTAGCAGTCATGGAGAACAAGACAAGGAGCGCAACAAGCAACGCAGCGGCGGCAGCGGTGGCAGCAGCGCAGCGCAGCAAGCAACAGCAAGCAACAGCAAGCAACAGCAAGCAACAGCAAGCAAGGATGGCTATGAAATCAGACACATCAGTGTTTTGTCATGAGTGCAAACAGACATTTCCATTTCTGGACTTGTATGTGGCACATACATGTAAACCAGCAAGGTTGAAACGTGCTATAGAAGAGCTTGTTCAGCAGATAGAAGTGAAGAGACAAAAGACGATGGAAGATAGCATTATCAGATCTGATCCGTTCCTCTGCGGTGAATGTGCAAAGATATTTCCATCTATGGATGCGTTTGACACACATGTATGCAGGATGCTTCCAAAGAGAGTACAAGTAGGGAAAGGGAGAAGAGTGAGTCTTGGTGAAAATGCACAGGAAAGACGGTTTGAGCCTGAAGATGGATCGGATTTATTACTTGAAATGCGGCAACAAGAGAATCGGATTAAGAGACATTTGTTGGAGACCTTAAACCATGGCATGAAATGGTACATTGTCGTGCATGCACGCTTCAAGAAACTGACGGCGAATGCTGAAGGTGTGATGGTAGAACAAGTGGATAATGCTTTTATCAGCAGTCGAACACATATAGCCTACAATCCAGAGGATATTGAACAGGACTTGCCAGAAGCCTATAAAGAATTGTTTACCAAGTTTGATGAACATGAGCGACAAGGGTCTGGCTGGGTGTTGGATAACATCCTGTATATTGAAGTGCATACAGCTACATCAGCACCTCTGGAAGCGAGCAGTTATATCAAACTGCCGAAGAGAGTGAAGGATACAAAGGCTGTGTTAAACATTCAGAATAAAGACAACAAGTGTTTCTTATGGTCAGTACTGGCTCACCTTCACCCTTCAACAGATAGAAACCCACAGCGTGTGCATCTATACAAGGTATTTGAGAATGAATTGAAGGTGGAAGGCATGACATTTCCGACACCGACGAAGGACATTCCAAAGTTTGAAAAGGAGAATGATGTGTCCATCAACGTGTTTGGATATGAACAGGAGGTCGTTGTTCCGATACAACTGAGTCGAAACACCAGCAGCGCTAGCAGCGCTAGCAGCGCGAGAGAAATCAACTTACTTTTGATTAGCAATGACAAGACAAGGCATTATTGTCTCATCAAGAATTTCAGCAGACTTATGGCTTATCGTACCAAGTATAATGGAGCAATGTTTTATTGTTTCAACTGTCTTCACGGGTTTACACGACAAGATCTGTTAGACAAGCATCGCGAAGTGTGTGGCAAGCATGGAGCGCAACGTTTATCATTTCCCAAGGAACCCTTTATCAAGTTTAAGAATGTAGCCAAACAACAGCGAGTCCCTTTTGTGATTTATGCCGACTTTGAATGTTTCACGAAAAAGCATGAAGAAGTGAGGTACCAGCATCATCGTCCAAACAGCTTTGCCTATGTGGTTGTGAGCCAGTATGAGACACGCGCCCCAGTCCTGTATCGAGGAGACAATGCTGTGAAAGTCTTTTTAGACCATATGGTGACTGAGCGTGATCGTATTGTGCACGGTTTACAACAGCCAAAGGAGATGGTGATGACTCGTGAAGACAAAGAGGATTTCAGGACTGCGGTCGACTGCTACATTTGTCATGAGCCTCTAGGAGCAGATCGTGTGAGAGATCATGATCATATCAATGGCAAATACCGTGGAGCTGCACATAGTGAATGCAATTTACAATTTCAATTTCGAAAGGATCAGCAGGGGGATAAAGATTCGTTTATCATCCCTGTCTTTTTCCACAATTTGCGAGGCTATGACAGTCATTTGATCATGGAGGAAATTGGAAAGTTCAAAGATGAAACGCTTACGGTCATTCCCAACACCGTTGAGAAATATATTGCATTCACCATGAGCAATCTGAAATTTACGGACAGCTTTCAGTTCATGAGTACGTCTCTACAGAAGTTGGTCTCCAACCTAGCGGCAGAAGGGAAAGAGAACTTTTATCACATGACCTCTCACATTCACGATAGCGACCAGCAAGAGTTACTGTTGAGAAAGGGAGTGTACCCCTACGATTACGTGGATGAGCCATCCAAGTTTGCTGAAACACAACTGCCGTCCAAGGACAAGTTTTACAGTCAGCTTAGTGAAGAAGGCATTAGTGATGAGGATTATGCACATGCACAGAAGGTGTGGGAGACATTCCACTGCACTACATTTGGCGACTACCATGACTTGTACCTGAAATCGGATGTGTTACTGCTGGCTGACGTGTTTGAAAACTTTCGTCACGTATGTCTCAACACCTATGAATTGGATCCTGCCCACTACTATACAGCGCCAGGCTTGTCGTGGGATGCGATGTTAAAAGCGACAAAGGTGAAGTTGGAATTGATCAATGACATTGACATGTACCAAATGGTTGAACAAGGCTTACGTGGAGGAATATCTGTCATCACACACAAGTATGCGAAAGCAAATAACCCCTACGTAGCAGAGTATGATCCCACGAAACCGACCCATTACCTGATGTACCTGGATGCGAACAACCTGTACGGCTGGGCCATGTCACAAAGCATGCCGGAAAGTGGATTCATGTGGGTGAACGAGCCAGAATCCATTGACTTCATGGAAGTGGATGAAGATGACGAGATTGGCTACATTTTAGAAGTGGATTTGGAATACCCACAGACCATTCATGATCGTCATAATCACTACCCAGTGGCTCCAGAGCGGAAAAGTGTGAAGGTGGGAGAATTATCAGAGCATAGTCAGAAGCTACGGAAAGATCTCAACATGAAAGACAAACCCAGTGAAAAGCTTATTCCCAACTTGTGTGACAAGAAGAAATATGTACTTCATTATAGAAATTTACAGCAATATGTGTCACTGGGATTGAAAGTCACGAAGGTGCATCGTGCCATCATGTTTGCACAGAGCAAATGGTTAGCGAAATACATCTCGTTGAACACGGAAAAGAGAAAGTTGGCCAAGAACCCGTTTGAGAAAGATTTTTTCAAATTGATGAACAACTCTGTGTTTGGCAAAACCATGGAAAATGTGAGAAAACGCATCCATGTGGAACTCGTTCACCAGGAAAAGCGGTTCAAGAAAGTTGTAGCCAAACCGTCATTCCACCAATTTAGAATTTTCAACGAAGATTTGACCGCGGTACATTTACACAAAGTGGATTTGCTTCTGGATAAGCCCATTCAAGTCGGCTTCACCATTCTCGACCTCAGCAAAGTGCTCATGTTTGACTTTCATTACAACTACATAATGGCCAAGTATCCCAACGCCAAGTTGTTGTTCAGCGACACCGACAGTCTATGTTACGACATAGAAACGGGTGATATCTACAAGGATATGCAGGAAGATGCCGACTTGTTCGACACAAGTGACTATCCCCCCAATCATTTCCTGCATTCCAACGTGAACAAGAAAGTGCTTGGGAAAATGAAAGATGAGACGGCGGGCATTCCCATTGAAGAGTTTGTTGGACTTCGGCCGAAAATGTACAGCATGATGTATGGTGGGAAAGAAAAACATACGGCTAAAGGTATCACTTACGCGTGTCAAAGACGGATGAAACATGAGCAGTATAAAGACAGTTTGTTCAACCAAACGCAGATGATGGTGACAGGACACACCATTCGAAGCCATGACCACCAGATTTTCTCGGAGAAGTTGAGGAAAGTAGCTCTCTCCCCCTTTGATGATAAGCGATACGTGTTGAATGATGGCTATTCCACTTTGGCGCATGGGCATTACAAGACCGCAGCAGCGGCAGCCAGGGTGGCAGCCAGGGCGGCAGCCAGGGTGGCAGCCAGGGCGGCAGCCAGGGCGGCCGCAGCAGCCAGGGCGGCGGCAGCAGCCAGGGCGGCAGCAGCCAGGGCGGCGGCGGCAGCAACGGTATAAAAGGGGGGGGGGGACTCTCACCACAACTTCAGAGTGAGTTCAGAGTGAGAGTGAGTAGAGGGTGAACATGAAGAGATCTGCAACAACGGATATGGATACTCTAGCAGATACGGTGAAAGACTTGAACGTGAACAATCCCACCGCCACCACCACCACTATCAAGAAATTAAAAGTGGAGACGGCGACGGCGGCACCACCACCACCACAGTCGTGGGATGGAATGCTTTCTCTAGGCAATGGAAAGTATATCAAGATTATGAAACAAAGCAATGAAGGTGTGGTGAACATTCGCAAGTACCTCAGAGATGAGGGGACTGGAAGGAACCGTCCTACGAAAAAGGGTATCTTGCTGACCATACCTGAATGGAAAATGTTGAAGAAGCAGGTGAAAGAAGTGGATAAAAGGCTTCGCAGACAAGACGACAACGCATAACCAGGTAACCCCCCATCATGAATGCACTCATGTTAAACGATGGTGTTTACCTTAAAGTCAATGAGAGGAATGAAGTGATGATGGGTTCTCGGAGATGTTCTGCTTATCAGTTTAAACCTGAAGTGTGGAAAGACTTTAAAAACATACCGCTTGAAGCTGGGTTTAAACGCAGACTTGAAAATAAACTGGAAGTGACGGTGGCTGAATATGATTCTAACATACGTGTGACATTCTGTAGAAATCTTTTACAGGATTATCCAAAGGATTATAAGGGAGTTGTGCCAGACACACCCTATGCACAGTTGATCTTCTTTGATATCAAGAACTGGCGCGCAATCTTACGATTCCTAGAAGCTATACAGCATCCACTGTTCGACATCCTCCGAGTATAAAAATATATGGACGAGATGGAAGACGACTATTTGATGGATTATGAACCCATGACATATGGGTTCTCCTATCTGAGAAACTTATGTGATGACATTGTGTTACGGCATTTTGGACAGTATCTCGTCCTATCGCTTGATGACCAATCTGTGTTGAAGGATCACCTAGACAAGTTGAGAATACCCGGCTTTCTCCTAGCAGTCTCGGATGAATTAGAAGTGCGTGTGACTGAGAACGGTCTAGACGTGTTTGTACAATTTCGCCAATATGACGAGCTCACAGAAGGCTGCGACATCATCACCCTCAGCACCGTGGAATGGAACGCGCTGTTACACGCATTGGATTGGGAAGAATCTTCTGCTTGAATTCAAAGAGGATGGAATACAACTCAAGCGGGGTACCAAATCCATTGAGGTGACACAGCCTATGCGGCTGATGCGGCTGATGCGGCTGATGGACTTAGAAGAAGGATATGAACTGAAACTGTCTAAACATGAAACTGTTAAAGTGATAAAGTTTGGTGATGTGTGTTATGTGAGCTTTCATAGCATTTACAAACGTGGATGTAATGTCTATGATACCTATATTAATTTAAATTGTAATGAATGGCATGCATTGATCCATGTATTGAAAGAAGAAACTTGTAAATAAAATTTGTAGATAAGAAGTGTGGGGGGGGGGGGGGAGTTTGGAAAACACAATAAAACAAGATCAGTTTGAAACTTCAGTCTTTTTATTTTCTTCAACAACTTAACTACAGCTTAACTACACCCCCCCTTCCCATTAATAAAACAATGGTTTATAATGTCTATAGACAAAATCCTTTACAATAAAATCCCCATCCTTTCTTTTTAATATATTCACAATGTCAAACATACTCTGGCCTCGAGCTCTATGCCATATATAATAGACACAATAAAAACCACACGCCGATGATATCGGCGTTTGTAATGAGATGGAATTATACATATAGTCCTTTCTTAAAAACGTTTCTAAACGCTCATCGAGAGGGAACAGTCCATAAGAGTCAAAGTATTCCACAGGGTCTTTGTCATAATACACTGCCACCCAATGCTCTCCTGGTTCATCTTGATCGTCGGTGTTGATGACATAGGCACCACGTTGTAAAGACGGTGGTAACTGGTCCATGGCAAACACACCTTGAAACAAGTCTTTGGTCGCGGCATCATGGCTCAGGATAGCTTCGATCTGCTTCGTGTTCATGACTGGTAGTCGAATTGGATGCTACGATTGGCACTGATCTCAATAATGTTGTCAAATTCAGCATAGACGATGACATTGATGGTAGGTTGCAAAGCCGTAGCAAAGTTCATTTCTAGCCGCAAATTCCCATGCTTGATCAGGGGAAAATGATCAGCTCCATCATAATCCGGTGTTAAGTCGAACGAAAATAAAGAATACCCTCTAGGCCAATCTTCCCTTTTTATAATGGAGCTTTTCTCACCATTCAATCGGTCAAACGATTTGTAAAGCGTTTCAAAAGCGTCTAGGTACTTGTCCTGTGGAATGTCAAGCTTGAGCGGTTTGGACAGGACTGGTTCACCATCCGTGTACAGTTGCATATAGTTCAGATCAAAATGTTTGAAATCATATGGATTCCTCGCGACTGACCCACCAAAGGCTTCGTTATGAACCAGACCAATGACAATGCGATGTGGCAACTGACCCAAAAAGATGTTGTCTTTCACAAAAGAGCGAAATCCTGCCGGAATGGCCAGGACTTTACATTCTTTTCTAGTGATGATGATCTTGGCAGGACTTTTCAGCAATGCGTCTGTATGCCCTAACTGAATGCCTGGACTCACCCTCACTTTGCGAATGGTTAAAAATGCCTCTTTCACTTCTACCTTATAGGTATTATCTGCAGCCATCAATACATAATCATCTTTCTGTCTATGGAAACGCAACTTCAAACTGATGCCATTCGGAAGATAGCGATCCTGCTCAAACAAATCTATCCTTAAACCACCTGCCAGCATAAACTCACGGCTGAGACGTGTATGCAAAAAACGATGGTGTAAGCCATTGTTTCCTTGCTCAGCTAGATCACTACCGTCGGCATTGACATGAAACCCGGATACATAGCGTTCATGATTAGGCCTTTTCACCTCATGACTATTCATCGACCCAGCAGTATCCTTGTACATGAGCCGCAGAGAGCGCTCGGAATGGAGACTTTCTTCCGAATCATGGATGAGATGCGAGATCATGCTGGTATACCCATGGGTGTTGTTACTATGAGATACCAACCGATCATTCAGAAACAATTCAATATTAGACCATAGCCCGTTAAACACATCATTGATGCAGGAGACCTGGTCCTCTGGGCCACACGCTGTTCCATCAGCCTTTACAATGCGGCATACAATATGAAGTTTGCTGTTCTTTAAATCCAGATATTCTTCTGTACTCGCAGGAATGTAGAATTCTATGGGAGCACCCTCTCTAATGGTCGTCAGTGGTTGATAGTCGACATTATAACTTTTCTCTACAGCCGTTTGCGTTGGCGGTACGTGAAACCATTCCAATGGAGAAAGACTGCATTCGCACGAATGATTGTGAATGAGAGACATGATTTTAAAAGATATCTCTTTTATGCTTTTTTGATGTTATCCGTCTAGCTGTTCTTCGTCTTCTAGCACGTTTCATCGGTTGCACTCTCTTTTTATGTACATCACCACCACCACCAAACACACGCTGTGCTACTCGGCCCGTAACATCTTTCGCAACATTCTTTGCAGCCTTCTTAAGATGTGGCGCAACGATCTTAGCCCCAGCCTTAAGTAGCGGAATAGCTCTACGAGCCAATGATCCCAGTATTGAACCAATACCATCCCCATATTGAATTCGCGCTCCTTTGAATCCTGGCAATTCTCCACCCACTTGTCGAAGAAAGTAGTTGCGATATGCAGACGGATCGTGTGTGTAGGCTTTCATAGTGCTTTTGGTCGAAAATGGAGTTTACAAATCACCTTTCCAGTTTGAAATGGAACAGTATGGCCTGTGTCGTCCTTTATATTCATCTCTATCATGTCAAATTTGGATGTGTTTACAGGGACATAGTGCGGTTCGCCGTACGTTTTCATGATAATCTCACCATCATGGCCTTGTATCCCAACAGAACGTAGCAAGGGCACATAATAATCCCCAACCACTTGTGGTTCACAAATACTACAATACACATACAGTGTATAAAACCCCTGTTTCACATCGGCTTTATGGTCAGCTGTACATGTTTCAGTATACAAGTGATCTGGGATAAATCCTAAAATCTCAGCCAATCCAGTGGAGAAGGACACTTCATAGCCATAATCGAGAAATAGAAACACGCGTCGTCTAATTTTATCATACTTTAGCCGAATAATAGAATTATTAGCTTCTTCTCCTGCTGCTGGTCTAAGGTCCTCGGAGTTAGCCACTTCTTCATTCACTGCCTGACATAGTTCTGGTATGGTTCTGTAGTACCCATGAGGAATATCGATAGTGCCAAATGTATCTAGGCGTCGATACTGAATAGAATAGTTCATGCCCTGTCTCATCATTGACCATGTATGTGGATATTGAATTTCAGCTAGAGCCACTTCATATCGTCCATTCAGATAGATGGTTCGAGGCATACGAATTTGATAATTCGAAGCCTTGTTGTTGGGATAATAATTCATACTCGCATTGCTAGGCAAAGTAATGTAAAAGCTTGTCGACTCCATGGTGGGACCTCAAATGGTATGGGTGCGTCGTCGTCGTTGCCTATATACCTCATCAGGTGCCTCGGGACAGCGCGCGCCATTCGACCAAGTCTCATCCTCATTCACATGGTCTTTTATTTCTCCTTCGCAACACGCACTTGTACATCGGATCTTCACGGGAAAAGTCACGGGAATAGTCTCTTCCTGGCCACCACCACCACCACCACAACACCATAGCTCTTTTGTTAAAACTTTTCCCATCCTTTAGGAAACTGTCTTTGCTGACGCTGGTTCATTTCTGTGGCAATGTCTTCACGAGTGGTCTTTTTACTAAACGTCGTTTTTGGAATATTCGCATCGACAATTTCCTGGATAAACGGATGCCAGCCATGGGGTGGGGGTCTTCGGTCTTTTCTTCTTGTCGCCACCAATGCTTCTTTCATCAAATCAATCATGTTAGAATTTGTAATGACATCGCCCGTTTTCAACACAAGTTCATCCTTCTCTGTCCATGTCGTACCATGTTTCTTCAGTTCTGCTAAAAGTTGTATCACTTTTCCATGATAGATAGGTTGAAAATGACTTAACACTCGCTTTTCTAGTGGTGGTGGTGGTGGTGGTGGTGGTGGTGAGGGTGGTTGTTGTTGGGACTGACTTGTTCGTAGATGACGACCAAAAAGTTGAGACATTTCCATAGCCTTTTCACGTGTTCGTTTCCCACGTAAAAGTGTCTTGACTTTTCTTTTGATGCTATGTTTTCTCCCCTTCTTTTCTAATAACAGTTTGTATTCCTGTTCAGGAATGAGAACCATTTTCATAGCATGCTTCATTTCAACAGCAGCTTGGCTAACAAGGGCAATGCAAATCTAGCAACCACTCCAATGAATCCTCCTTTCTGATTCACCAACTTCTTTTTTCGTCGAAGGGATATCTTCTTGTCTGCCAGAGTACGTAGGGTATGACGCTCACGCTGGAATACCTTATACCGTTTTGAGCTTAAGGGTAAATGTCCCCTTAATATATTCAAACAAATTTCAAACAAGCTCGTTAATTCCTCCTTCGTAGCTTGCTGTAGCAAGGATTTACGCCGTCTAGACCCACTACGTGCAAGCAAATGAAGGAAAGGCTGGTTCGTTCGAATGCGTTTAGACATCTTGACTGTGAATGGTTAAATGACTTGGTTCTTGGTCATACACTGCTTTATCAATATATATATAATGTGTATCTTTTGGTAAAATGCCTGTACGAATACGCAGTTGATCATTCGTCTTCGGCTTCAAGTCAATGAACAAATAACCATGGGGTTTGCTGGTAGCATCTTGATAGGCTTCTATGAGAAATTGAGCTCTTCCAGGATACATTTGCCGCGCCAATGTACTGACTTGCTGACTGTCTCTCGGATTTTTAAACAAAATGATATAATGGGTATTCAAACTAATATTGCGCATCTCTTTCCCATGATGGAATAAATTATGCACAATAAAGATGATACTTAGATTTTGATGACTGCTACCCACACTAAAGAGACGTGTCATACGCTCATCGCTATGGCATTTGGTCATCAAGTCATCAAGGATGAGTAAGTTTGGTTTTTTCGGGTTAAAACGCTCTTCAATGTCATCTGGAATGCCTTGGTAAAATGTCACACCTTTCATTCCCTTGTACAAGGGTTGATCGGCTGCATAGAGCCATAAAATGTTTTTCGGAGAGGGGTGAATCAACTTTTGTTCGAGAATTTCCCTGACCAGAGACGTCTTGCCACTGCCTGTAGGTCCAGAGACCAAGCATGTAAATGGATGCTTCATCTTTGAATGTCTGTTTCTTTCACCCAACTGTTAAACTTGTTTGGCCAACCTAACCACTTGACAAATAATTCTTTCACACCTCCTCGCCTTTTACGTGTTTTCAAGACTTTTTCAATTCTGTACACAGATTCAATATCTTTGGTCACTTTCTGCAGTTCTTCCTCATAGAAATGCCCATCAATATCTTCGTCTAAAAAGTCTTTCACACGATACAAATGTATTCCCTGCTTCTTACAACGATGTGTGACAATGAAGACTTCTTGCGTCCATTTAACGTGATAATCCCGTTGAAACACATATTTAACGTGGGAAATGCGCACATAATCGCCAATGTTGAACTTGTACTTCTTCTTCTTCTTCGGTTTCAATTTTAGTTTGTCGACATACATATACTTCCACACTTTCGATTCGTTGTCTTTGCGAATCTCGGCTGGAGCATACTTATTCGGGAGGGAGCCATGAGGTCTATGGTTGTAGTTGTACACCAAGTCTGGAAGGATGTCTAAGTAACGGTAAGTTTGATTATGTAGAAAATACCGATACATCATCCCCTTTAGAGTACGAATGACTCTCTCAGCAAAGTTGGCTTTGGTTTCATTCTTTGTGGTATAGGCATGAATGCCCTCTTTCTTCAAAAATGCTTTGACCCATCTGTTTTTAAATTCCGTGCCTTTATCGGACCTTAGAGTGCGTGGCCTTCGGGGTGTGTCATGAAAAATCTTTTGGAAAGCTTGTATGACGCTGGTATGTGATTTATTAGGGATTGGCTGTACCCACACATATTTGGAAAACACATCAATGACAATGAGTAAAAAGCGTGTGCCATCATTATAGGGAGCTATGTTTCCCATATCAGCCAAATCCACATCCCACATGTCATCAATGCCTCGTGTAATCACACGTTGTCTTTTGAACCTGTATTTGACAGGTTGGAGTAAACTGAATGTATCTTGGTCCTGTAGCCATTTCTTCACTTGCGACTGTGTCACGGGTTGATCATGTTTTCTTAAGATGTGATATAGTTTGTAAGGACCAGCAAATGCCCCGGGCTGTCCAGGTTTAAAGTACATATTGGTCAAGTAGTCTTTCCACGTCGACATGGTCACACCGAATGAAAAACCACCTTCTCAACAGAACAGCTTTATTATTTAACCGTCAACCAAAACTTAACTCCACAAGTTTTTACAAATCAAGTATAGATACAATGGTGTGAATCACTGGAGACCATTGGTCTTCAATGAATACTAGCCAATGACTGAGTTCATCAAGTGTTATCGTATCTACACCATATTTCTCACAACGCTGATTTGCATTCTCTAACACTTTATCTAAATGAATATAATATTTAGCTTCATTCCAATAAGTATAGACACATGCAAAATGACAAGTATGTTCTGAACACTCTTCAAGTTGGCAAGCAGGACATACTAAACAAGCAAACTTTTTTACAGCTAATAACATTTCTTCACAATAAGCTTTTTGCACAATATATTGTCTCAGTGTCATGTCCGCCATGATACAGCGCTCTATCTAGCGCGCTCTCTCTCACTCAGTCTTTAGAGTCCCCACACTCTGCACAAGTTTGTCAAGTTCAGTCTGGGGTTCTCCACGTCGCCACACCCGTGAGCGGACTGGTGAGCGGCTGAGTGAGCGTTCTCCACGTCTCCACACCCGTGAGCGGACTGGTGAGCGGACTGGTGAGCGGCTAGGCGGCGATGGCGGCGACGGCTGAGTGAGCGGTGATGGTGGAGGCACAGTCTCTTTTATACCCCGGTCACACAACAGTTCCACAAGATTCTCCATGGTGACTTTTTACTCTAACATGTCTTCCTCCTGCAATAAAATATGTTTTAATATATCTGCTGCTTCTTCTATCATCTTCTTTCTTTGTTCACGTTGAAACCACTCACATAAAATTAAATTTGCTAGAAAGAAAAACATTGCTGCTTGCTGCCGCTGCTGTGCTGTGCTGCTGTGCTGAGTTAGAGTTGTTAGAGTTGTTAGTGTTAAAAGGGGTTTGGCTTACCTGACAAGGCTGACAAAGCTGCTCGGTTTCTTCTTCCTCCTCCTCAAATCCACAGCAATCTCTCAAATAATCCACCACGGTGAAATATGCTTCTACATCATTGCGGGCAGAATAGAGTGCAGAATCAAAGTCAAAGTCAAGATCTTCTTCGAGTCCAATTGCGGCACATTCTCCAAGAAATCGTGAATAGAGTTCAGTCACATCAAGACTGTGATGTACAACATCCCAGTAAGCGTCCAAGTGATAAAGCTGATAGTCTGGAGTGCCGCAGCAAGCAAGTTTAGCAATCATCAAGTCAATATAAGCTTTTCTAAAACATGCGTCCATCTTTGCAGTGTGTGTGTGTGTGTCACTTCTACTGTGCTTCACAGACCTTAAGTACTCCACACTTGCCGCAGAAGTTGTTTGGTTCACACATCATGCAATTGTACTTGTGGCAGTGGCAATCATAATCCTCCATATATCCGCAAGCACCGCAATAGTCGCACGTAAGTCCAAGTTGATTCTGTACATCCATATTCTCCAACTGAATTTCAGCCTGTCTTTTCTTGGATAACTTTGACACCTTCATCCGATCATACTTTTGCAGCTTGATGATCGTTTTCTCACCATGGCATTCCGTACACGGAGGTTCAACTAAGGCTGAGTTGATGTGAGCCATCTCCCGAAGCAGTGTCTCCCATTCACCATCATTCATGTTGATGTAATGTGTGTATTCTTTCCCTTCAAACCGTGATGTACGCACGAAGCTCACATAGCGCATGCCTTGATATGAAATGACTTCAAGCCACTTTGTTTCCGTTAAGTATAGTTTGAAGCCAATGTCACGGCATTTTTTCACGTTCTGACACACAATCTTCCACAAAGATGGTGAATAAGCGCACCATCTCTCTCCACGTTTGATGCGTAGAAATAATCCATATTGTCCAGACTCCACAGTAATGGTTAAGTTTGCACTAATTTGAAAACTGCTGCTGCCGCCGCCCTGGCTGCCGCCCTGGCTGCGCTGCGCTGCTGCCACCGCTGCCGCCGCTGCGTTGCTTGTTGCGCTCCTTGTCTTGTTCTCCATGACTGCTACACTGTACACTGCTACACTGTACTGATAAGGTCCACACACAACCCCCCTCTTTTATACCCAACCATCCGCTGCTGAGTCAAGCGAGACGCCAACGAGACGGTGAAGCAAGTGGCACTGGTAGCGATTCCCAGTGGCCCAGTGTGTCCCGTAAGCAGCCCCTCTTTCACTCGAGACGCCAACGGCGAAAACGCGAAACGTCAAGCAATAATGCTGCTGTGTACATACTCTTCCCCCAGTGTGTCCCGTAAGCAGCCTCTTTCACTCGAGACGCCAACGGCGAAAACGCGAAACGTCAAGCAATAATGCTGCTGTGTACATACTCTTCCCCCAGTGTGTCCCGTAAGCAGCCTCTTTCACTCGAGACGCCAACGACGAAAACGCGAAACGTCAAGCAATAATGCTGCTGTGTACATACTCTTCCCCAGTGTGTCCCGTAAGCAGCCTCTTTCACTCGAGACGCCAACGGCGAAAACGCGAAACGTCAAGCAAGTGACGTCTCAACTTTTTTTTGGGGGAGGGGTGGGGGGGGTGGTCTGACGTTTCAACAATGCGGCACCCGTCTCGGCACACACACCCCCTTTCACTCGAGACGTCTCGGAGATTCTTGGGGGAGGGGTGGGGGGGGTGGTCTGACATGCTTTGCACTGCGGCACCCGTCTCGGCACACACACCCCCTTTCACTCGAGACGTCTCGGAGATTCTTGGGGGAGGGGTGGGGGGGTGGTCTGACATGCTTTGCAATGCGGCACCCGTCTCGGCACACACACCCCCCTTTCACTCGAGACGTCTCGGCTTTTTTTTTTGGGGAGGGGTGGGGGGGGTGGTCTGACGTTTCAACAATGCGGCACCCGTCTCGGCGTACACACCCTCGTTCACTCGAGACACTCACGCCTTCTTTCAAAAAAAAAAACTCTCTGTCTCTGTCTCTCCACACCCCACACATCCCACACCCCGTCTCGGCACACACACCCTCCTTCACTCGAGAACAACTCTGTTTGGAAAAGTATGCATGAGAATGGGAAATGCTTTAAAACTCTATCTCCACACCGTCTCGGCACGGCACACCCCCTTTCACTCGAGACGTCTCGACTTTTTTTTTTCACAAGCCCCCCCCCCCCATACCATTCTACCATTGCACCATTCTACAAGCTTTCCCAATCCTTCCACCGGAAACACACTTTTCGCTCGCAATCCCTCGCAATCGTAATCCATGCAGCAGCATCCTTGCATCATATGACGTTTTCTTTCGTCACAGTCTCTCGTCTCTCGCTTGGGGAGGGGTGGGGGGGGTGGTCTGACGTTTCAACGGACGTGCTTTGCAATGCATGCAACAATGCGGCACCCGTCTCGGCGTACACACCCTCGTTCACTCGAGACACTCACGCCTTCTTTCAAAAAAAAAAACTCTCTGTCTCTGTCTCTCTCCACATCCCACACACCCCACACCCCGTCTCGGCACGGCACACACCCTTTCACTCGAGACACTCACGCCTTCTTTCAAAAAAAAAAAAACTCTCTGTCTCTATCTCTCCACACCCCACACACCCCACACCCCGTCTCGGCACGGCACACACCCTTTCACTCGAGACACTCACGCCTTCTTTCAAAAAAAAAAACTCTCTCTGTCTCTGTCTCTCTCCACACACCACATCCCCCCCCCCCACCCCGTCTCGGCGCACACACCCCCTTTCACTCGAGACGTCTCGACTTTTTTTTTTTTGGGGAGGGGTGGGGGGGGTGGTCTGACGTGCTTTGCAATGCGGCAACCATCTCGGCGCACACACACCCTTTCACTCGAGACGTCTCGGCTTTTTGGGGAGGGGTGGGGGGGGGGTGGTCTGACGTGCTTTGCAATGCGGCAACCGTCTCGGCGCACACACACCCTTTCACTCGAGACGTCTCGGCTTTTTGGGGAGGGGTGGGGGGGGTGGTCTGACGTTTCAATAGACCGTGGTCCAGTGTGTCCCGTAAGCAGCCTCTTTCACTCGAGACGCCAACGGCGAAAACGCGAAACGTCAAGCAAGTGTTGCTGCTGTGTACATACTCTTCCCCCAGTGTGTCCCGTAAGCAGCCTCTTTCACTCGAGACGCCAACGGCGAAAACGCGATTGGGGAGGGGTGGGGGGGGGGGTGGGGGGGGTGGTCGTCAATACTCTGTGTATTGACAAGGAGGGGTGGGGGGGGTGGTCTGACGTTTCACACATTTCGTCATCTCCGCCTGTATTGCCTGCATTGCCTGCAGAGCTTTCCAACTTTTGTAGAGAGCAGACGTGTCGAAAAAATAATATGCAGTTTAAGAAAGAATTTTTCACTGAGGAACGCCTGGCGGCCTATCATTTCTCAAAGAAGGATGCCGATTTATGGGAAGAGGTATATGTCGACTACCAGGCGTTCCTCTATGAAACATGGAGGGATTTTCAGTCTCAACATCAACAGGAATTTCACCGCTATGTGTATGCATGAGAATGTGTGGGAAATGCTTTTTTTTTTTTTTTTTTAAATAAAACTCTTATAACTCTCTCTCTGTCTCTGTCTCTGTCTCTGTCTCTCTCTGTCTCTCTCCACACACACCCTTTCACCCCACCCCGTCTCCGCACACACACCCTTTCACTCCAGACGTTTCAAGACCTTTCACCGGAAACACACTTTCGCTCGCTATCGCTATCGCAATCCTTGCATCAAATGACGTTTTCTTTCGTCATACTCTATCTGCGCCCGATACACTGCCGCACAACTCTTCACATACAAATAAGAGTTCTACCACACATTTGTGGCAGAACTCTTAAGAGTTCTACCACACTTGTGTGGTAGAACTCTTAAGAGTTCTGCCACAAATGTGTGGTAGAACTCTTATTTCTACCCTACTACACATATCCACACACATAGACACACACACATATGCACACATATATGTATAGACGTGTACATCCCGAAGTACATCTCCATGTACATCTCCATGTGTACATCCCGACGTGTACTTTCCGACGTGTACATACCGACGTGTACATTCCGATGTATACATCCCGACGTGTACATACCGACGTGTACATACTGACGTGTACATCTCGATGTATACATACCGACGTGTACATACCGACGTGTACATCCCGATGTGTACATTCCGATGTGTACATTCCGATGTGTATATACCGATGTGTACATTCCGATGTATACATCCCGATGTGTACATTCCGACGTGTACTTTCCGACGTGTACATACCGACGTGTACATC